>JAVCKZ010105528.1:0-10650 GCA_034780755.1 Lepetodrilus elevatus
CACACACACACACACACACACACACACACACACACACACACACACACACACACACACACACACACACACTCACTCATCTCTCACAACACACACACACATACACATGCGCACACACACGCACTCAAACACACACACACACACACATAGAGAGAGAGACATATGAAGACACACACACACATACACACCCATAGAGAGAGACATATGAAGACACACACACACACACACGCACACACACACACACACACACACACACACACACACGCACAGACAAACTGTCAATCATTTTGCTATCAATCATTTTCAAAGTAGATGTTAACATGTTCAGTTCATACTCGTTCATTGTAGTGCTACACATGAAGACCACATACTATTTTACAACTGGTCTAACCTTATTCTTCTTCTTCCTGTAGTAATGTATAAATAAATACATTCCTGTCACTGTCACCACAAGAAGTAGTATAAGTGCGATAGCGATCCCTGCAATCAGCCCTGAAGGATAATAAACATATATACTTTAACGGTGAAACAATTCGTGCATTTGATCCCAGTAACCCAACATTAACACATACTATATCTCTTCTTAAGTTTTAAACACAGTGAGTGCGTGTATGTAGTTTGTACTTTAAAATATTAAATGGACTTTTTTTCTTTGGTTTTCTTTGGTTTTCTTTGGGTTTCCTTTAAAGAGGACTTGAGAATACTCTTCATTTGGAGAAAGCATAAAGAAATAATTCTATTACATCATATATCCCTCCAGGGTGTACACTCCAATTATAACACGTCTCTTGTCTTCTCGTAATACACTGTCATGTGTCATTTGAGCATATTATCAGGAGTGTGTTATTAATTTGTCCGTGTCAATCGGATCAACCGAGCGACATCCACAGATATATCCGATCCGAAATGTCGCGAAGTTGCTACGAATGTTTCCGTGTGTTACTAACATGTGTTCATGTGTTATTAACATTGTCCATGCGTTATTAACGTTTGTCCATGCGTTATTAACATTTGTCCGTATGTTATTAACGGGGTCAAATGTAATAACGCATGAATGATTGATGTTTTTTTCATACATCATTTCAAAATATTCAAAGTTTGTAAAGACAAATTCGATTGCCGCGATTCGAACTCTTGAACTCTCGTATTTCTAGCACTCTAGTCGATGAGACCACCTAGCCGACGAAAGCATAACCTAAAGTTTTGTACATCTATTCAAACCGTAGGTATTTGAATGAATCGCTCGTAAAATCCCTGTATATATTATATATAAATACTAGTAGTATATTTGAATACAAGGTAATTATTTGTATATTTTTGTCGTGATAATATGACAGTTGAAACACGGCCCTCGCGTATTACTGGCATGTAATGCGCTCCGTTTCAGGAATTACCCCTCGGGCTAATTCCTTCATACCGTAACGTCTTCGGGGTTACAGGAACAATGATAACATGTTCTTCCAAATTATGTTTTATTAATAAATCGGATCTTTTCTAGTTTGTTTATGTTTACGAAATGTGAGTGAGATTTGCCTTTTCCCTAGAGCAGAAGAGCTAACTTCTGATTGTTCGTCTTCCTTATGTAGAGGGGAAACGAGTTTAAAAATTAATATGATAATGAACGCCGGAAACAGACAGATTCAATTACCTGTATTGCTTTCTGATTTAGTTTCAGTTGTTTCAGTTGTTTCAGTTGTTTCAGTTGTTGATGACGTGGTTTTGACGTCAGGTTCAGTGGTCGTTGTCTCCGGAGGAACGTACACTGGACACTCGGACACAGTTGGCGGTGAAGTGACCAGCAAATGACCACACCGTATCTCTACGTAGGCATTAGGATTGGAACCTGAAAGAGGAAAGAGCTATGCTCATGAGCGACCATATTTCTGCGGCAATGTTATACTTAAATATGTGAATATATCCAGATAAATATCATACGGTGTAAAGTAGCAAATATTTAGAAACTTAGATATCAATTAAATAACAAAATCAAATCAATAATGCGCAATGTCTATATACACCCGAGTTGATTTGATAGAATGCAATGAGGTGTAGTGGTCATACAATGATATTTCGATAACATGAACCGTCAGAACACACTTCAAATGGGTTGCTATATTTAAAGTTCCATCTAACTGAGTACACCAGGTTATGAATAGAATGTCTGGAATTTATTCCCCAGATAAAAGAGAACACTTCCTTTATTGACACCATGAAACGGTTATGTTCCTTTCAAATTACCTTTAACTTCAATCCACATTTTCCCGGTATCACCTACGTTCTTGCTAACGAATTTCAGAATCAGGAAACGACCGGAGCTGGTGTACACGTCAGTTATCTTGAAATCGTCGACATTGTTGTGAGAACAGTCTAGGAGATGTGATGTAGTGTCGTCAGTGATGTTAATATACTGAAGACATCCACCTGCTCCGTCCTCCTTTAGGTCGAGGTGTATGACACTGACGACGAGCGCGGTGTTACAGGATGAAGACACACTGCAAGAACCTCCCAGCTCTGAGGCAGTCGGATAGTTCAGATTATGTACGTACACAGCAGAGTGGTTAGCAGTACCGTCTGTCACCGTGGTGGCGTTCATTATCAGAGAAGCTGAAGGGTAACCAGACATATAAGTACATATGTATATCTAATATAAGGTGTAGATTGCTTGGACAATGGATATTTGGTAATTAGAAACAGAAGTCGAGAAAGAGAGAGACAGAAAGCAGAGAGAGACAGCGAGAGAGGGAGACAGAGAGAGAGAGGGAGAGAGAGAGAGAGGGAGAGAGAGAGAGAGAGAGATAGAGAGAGAGAGAGAGAGAGAGAAGGGCAGAGATACAGTCTGACAGAAATACAGTGAGAAAGAAAGAAATAATTGTACTTACTTTCTATGCAATAGTATTCCATTAGCATGTAGTTGGATCTTTCCAAATAGCTAGTGTCATTGCATGTAGTGGGTGTCCATGCTACCTTCTTAGTGCATGTCTGCAGTCCAGTGCAGTCCTTGTAATAGTTCAAGTCGGATCCAAAGTATGGCATTTTGCAATCCTCAGATGCAACTCTACAGCATTTTTCTTCGTCTCTGATGATAGGAGTGGACAATTGAGGACATCTAGTGGCAGTCGTCTTGGACATAGCAAATACTCCCTTGACTGCCATAACACTGGTCGCGTTGCATTCTGGTCTAAGGAAGTCAAATGCCGTGCTGCCATAACATCCGGTTTCGGTTTGCAAGGGCCATCGTATAGCAACTGCAGAGTAAATTGTTTCGATGTATTTGGGCTCAATACCTACACTAAGAATATAATAATAATAATAATAATAATTATAATAATAAGAAGAAGAGAGTAAGTTATTTAGGTAAACTGTCACGAATTCCAAGTTTCTTCCAGTACATATGCAGTGACATTTCATTAATTGTCATTCGTAACCAGAAGTTATATTTATATATAAGCAAGTACTAAAATGATTATTTTAAAGGTAGTCCAGTTGTACATTAAACCAACACAACTGTGTGCGCATTATGCTTATGTAAATATAATATACACTAATTATAGAATGTGTAGATGTATCTCCCATTCTTTATATTTTTCTTCTCTTACCATCTTTCCTTTCCCTTCTTTTGGAGCGATTTTCATCTAAGTTGTAATAACTCGTAACTTATTCATTTCGGTATAGGAATAGGATAACATCCCAGTAACCGACGATTCATTAAAAGGAATATCCGAGCCCCACAATGACACAACTGCTCATATAAATATTAAATTTATGCATATACCAAAGCATACATATACTACCCCTTGCTTATCTGAACACTTACACAGCTCAAAAATATAAATACATACAAATACGCATGACGCAAAACTATCGTATGTGGATATTGGGTGGAGTTTGTTTACTTTTACAAATAGTCTACAAATGACATGTTACATGTTTATTATTAGTCAAACGTGCATTTAGGCAAGCTATAAATTAATAGTGAATTGGGTTTTGGATGTTCGCGTTGATAACTAGTATCGATAATGTTAACATGTATAGTTGTGAACTGGTTGGAATTCGGCGTTCTGTAATGAAGATAATTTATGATGTGTATAATCATGAACGCCGTGACAAGCACAATGATAATGCTGTATTATATGATTATAATTAGATTACCAATATCAGCTGTGAAATGTGATGGGATATTGTAAGATCAAATTCAAAGCCTTAATTGAAATGCAGTAGTAAAGCGACTAATATTAATGACATAACTAAATCCGAACAACCAGCACGTTTAAGAAATGTCGTTCAAGTTTAGACTGATTCCATAGAAAACCTTCAGTCATTTCAGTTCTATTGTTCATACCAATCGTATGCAACACTGTCACTGAAACAGACATGTTTAGAGCGAATTGTAATAATCGACCCAAATTATAATTTCAGCTCTGAATTGTAATAACGATTTCCCTGAAAAGGTTTAGATCTAGCTGATTTGTAACAAACACAATACTGAATTGTAATACTATAAGACCTGAATTTAAAAAAAAAAAATTGCTTTGTCGAAGTAGGATCACATATATACTACCGACAGAAAATAAGGGAACGCATAATGGTAACACTTTTAGTATAGGCAACTTCAAAGTGCCACCTTTAAACAACCCAATAAGACACGTGCATGCACGTACAATATGGTATTGCCCATGCATTTTCGCACTTGGGTTGAAAATTTAATTACAATTAATTTGCTCAGTTTTGAGAAATACCACTTTATGTGTTCGTGTTTTAATGAGTTTTCCGTATAGGAATATCAGTATCGTTCCCTTATTTTCTGACGGTAGTATAAACCGGTAAGCAGGTTGGCCTTCATCTGAAGAACCTCTTGGTGAGTGGGACATGAATGAATCTCTTGGCTAGTGCGGAATCAGTCGGAACGAACCGAAAACATTCATACTCTCAGGAGAAATAATTTATTCTTTTATTTCAGGTTCCAACGGTCCCACAGAAACGACTCGAGTGCCAAGTACGCCATGTTGGTGTGGGACATGTTCCCGCACGCCGGAGCCAGCCAGATACATCCACACACACACGGGCTGCTCAGCCCAGAGAAGTACCACGGTCAGTTACCTCCCTTTACACTCATCAGTTGCCTCCCTTTTTGTCTTATATGGCCCCGTTCCTTTCAGCGCAGTACACTGTCTGGCATACGCCGAACAGACATTTTTGTCAAAGGAACGTGTCACACAGTTATAGAACAGTGTGCGGGCTGTAACAGTGTGAGGTGGCGCAGAAAGCACAGAAAAAGTACAGTGACGTCACCACAAGGCGACTCTTTGCCGCCATCTTGCTCATGCAAGATGTGTGCGAGTCATTCCTTTCACTCAGTACAGCTTAATTACTGGAGTGATGTAACCTGTCTGTGCGAAAACACTGTATTGCGCTGAAAGGAACGGGGCCATTGCGTGCGTGAAGGAATACATGCTGTTTTTCAATATCTAATGTGTGTACACAGTTTCATGTTAGTTTAGTGTTCATAGTAGGTGACACACAGTGTTCTCATCTCCAGGTACTGTGGAGGCATGGAGAATGGGAGCGGAAGATTACTATCAACAGTTCAGCAGCAACTACTTCAGTGATCTCATCTCCATCTACAATTCCATGGACTTGTCAGTCAGACTTGGGGACGCCGTAGCCTTCGCAAACCTCGTCAGTTCTTCTTCTTACATACAGTAGATCACATTTTAACATTTGGTTTAGTCCATTTTCGTATATATAGTAGATCACATTGGAACCTTTGGTTACATTATGTACCCTATTCATGTGTCCCATTAATTAATTAGTCAATATGATATTGAACCATAACTTTACGCAAATGGATCCACAGGAATACAATAAAGTTGTCTACATTCAAATTATACTTCAGATACTACATGCAAACATTGTGACTGGATTCTCAGTGATAGAACTAGACACTCGTCCGATCCATTTCTCCTAGGGGCTGCTCCTTTCTAGCAGTTCTGTCTGTACTTTCTGTCTAAGACATGCACAGTTACAAAGGATCAACACCGCACAGTGTAACTGCACATGTCTCGGACAGAAAGTATAAACAGAACAGCTAGAAATGAGCAGCTCCCTAATGTTAATGGTATTCTATGAGCTAGTAGACATTTCATATTTTATTATTTACATCATTATTTGGGCAAGTACATTTTAAAGTTAAGTTCCATCCCTGGATTCTGATGTTTCTAGTGTAATAATATCGGAGACTAGTAGCAATGGAAGGGATATTAAAACTACCTATTGTACACGATGTGTAGATATACAACCTGTCCGGATGAATGCTAATAAACTGTTTGTACGCAGGTGCCAAAGAAAGATTACGAGATCGTAATAATGAGCGCCACGCCTGGGAAGAATTTCTTCCAGCTGCTGTATTATGCCATCCGAGGTGAGTGGCAATGTTGTGCTTCTGATGCTCGATGACACACTTGATGACCCCTATGTACTTGGTCGGAAGTCGACAGTTTGCGTATCTACCAGTGGAAATGTACTTGGTCGGAAGTCAACAGTTTGCGTATCTACCAGTGGAAATGTACTTGGTCGGAAGTCGACAGTTTGCGTATCCACCAGTGGAAATGTACTTGGTCGGAAGTTGACAGTTTGCGTATCTACCAGTGGAATAAAGATGATTACTAGTATCCTTCATATGATTGGGTCAGATTTTAAAAGTTTGCGTATCTACCAGTAGAATCAAGATGATTATCCTTTATATATTTGTATGTCATCCTCACATCATATTTAATTAATCATATTAATATTTTCATAGAAATATAATGATGCTGTCATATTTGTAAGATGTGCATCTTTTGTAATCTGACAGATGATATTTTCAATTCTATTTCTGTTCACAGCCTATGTTGATGATCTAGATAAGCTTTGCTATAGCATGGGAATTGCTCTGCCTCCAATGGTAAGTCTTATGTTCAGCGTGTTCAGTGAGAATTCATTTTATACCTACTCGTAATACTGGTTGTCCATGTTGTTCCTATTACACTGGAAGATATATACTAGGAATACAGATAGTAAGCAGCTGGATCAATTTTCTATGTAATTTTTATAAAGGAAATATTTATATTCTTTTAAGTCCATTTTGGCAAATTTATTCTTGTTCTGTTCTAACAAACTCAGTTCTGTTATGTTCTGTTCTGGGGCCTATTTTCTAAATGTTTTTATGAACTTCTTGGCCTACGAATAGTTCTTTATGATTCTTATAGTATGCCTACGAACTATTCTTATCTTAGGCTAAGAAGTTTGTAAGAAAGTTTCAAGAATAGGCCCCCCTGCTACTTAATTCTGTTATATTCTAACAAACTCTTTCCTGTTCTAATTATTTGTTCTGTTCTGTTCTGTTCTGACAAACATGAGTTCTGCTCTATTGTAATAAGATGTGTTCTGTTCTGACAATCTTGGTTCTGTTCTGCCACCAGGGGACAGATAAAGGCAGTATTCCAGCGTACGCCCGTATAGTGACGAGGGGTGGTGTGGCTGAAGTGAGGACGGACATGAGCTCCCTAGAACTATTTGCGGTACGTATCTGTCCTCAAGTCACAATACAGTGCTCCCTCGATATAACGCCCTTCGATGCTCCGCGATTTCGGAATACAACACGGGGTCCAACATGGACCCCGTTTAAAAATTAAAAATAAAAGAAAGAAATTTCTTTTCTTCTCCAATTAGATTTGTTGATATAACGCGGGTGGCATGTCAAGAACCCCAACTTCAGCGTTATATATCGAGGGAGCACTGTACATATTTCACAAGCACCGTTCATGAATATTCACAAAAGTTACCTTTCAGATAGGATAGGATAGGATAGTATGCGCTGTCTGTACCGTGGCAATGCAGTTATTATCCTTGGTCCATCAGTACCAGCTGGTGCCTGCATGTTTACTGCAATGTTCAGCGCTACAGATGTTGCAGGTTTCCTCATGCCTAATCTGACAAAACGTGACATAAGTGAAAGAATATTGAAAGTGACTTTAAATCCCATTCTGAAAATTAAAATATTTACAAATTAGGTGGGGTTTTTTAAAATACAAACTTTAATAACTATAGTAATGTATCAACACTTTCATATGTTAATACCATCAATCATATTGTTGGCAGCTAAAAGAATCATCACATATACGGCTAAAAGTTTAATATGTTATTGTATACATGTACAATTGTACATACAACTTTGAATTGGTTACAAATTAAGAGAAAATGATAAAGATTTTGAGAACAGTTTCTGTCATGAACAACTGAGAAAATGGATATCTAATTAAATAAACATTAAATTCTGTTCTAAATTGACACCAAATGTTTGTTTCTTTTTCAGGGTACTAATGTCAACGTTGACCCATACAAAGCAATAAAAGCGATGAAGAGATCCATTCTGCGTCGACATAAGGACGACGACGTCTAGTGCGGATACGAACCGTGATGAAGCAGAGACATCCCCCCTGGTCAAAACATGCATTCCATGAATGAAAGAGCAATCTGGTCTGTGCTTAACGACAGGGTCGTAATGTAGTCTGGGCGTAAATAATAACACGGTTTTCTTATAATAATAAATTACATAATATAAACCTTGATTCACACTCAGACTACTGGTATGACCTTTTCGTGAAGTGCTTGGCCTTAGGGTTGTGACACCTGTCTTATTATGTGGTATTTAGTACACCAGAGTGCACTTTACAGTTGTTTGTGATAATTATTATACTGCGTCCCTTTTCCACACAACGATCACAGCACCATGGGAGTTATAACTGACTAGAGGGCTGCTCCTTTCTAGCTGTTCTGTCTGTACTTTCTGTCAAGACGCATGCGCAGTTACATAGGATAAACACTGCATCGGACAGACAGAACAACCAGAAAGGAGCAGCCCCTAGAAGTATGTCGAGTAGTATCTCTTGTATCACTCTATGAAATCCCGGGCCTACGAGTCCCTGGGCCCCTGTTCCACAGAACGATTGTAACGCGTCACGAGAGGTCGTAACTCCTCGACAACTCCATGCCCAACGTGTCAAGATCGTTCTGTTGAACGAGATCCTGGTCGTCGGTTAGCAATAATGTAGTTCTTCAAGTATAAATGATTATGGAAATAGTCAACCAAGATACCTGTGAGCTAACTGAACAGTGACAATTCTATTTTGATCACTATTGAAATATTTCTTGATCTAATTCGCAAATAAAGTATAAATAATAAATCAATCAATCGGAGTCTTGAAAGTAAAACCATTGTAGAAAATGTGGTAGAATGTGGTGTTATGCTTCTATGCAAAATTGATGATTTCTCTAATGTGTGCTACAGTGCCTTATAAGAACTGTATGGCTGTGCTCCTTTCTAGATGTTCTGTCTGTACTTTCTGTCCGATACATGTGCGGTTACAAAGGAGCAACGCCGCACAGTGTTCTGAGTGTCCGGGACATGTACCAGCGAAATAGGTGGTGCAGACGACACAATACACAATCCAACATGGCTGCCACTGGCAATTTACAGTACTCTGCTGTGCTTGCTCACTCCATTCTAAAGAACAGCACATGTGCTAGACATGTGACAGAACATTAGAAAGGAGCACGTCCTATATGTATTCCGGTGTGTTGATAGATACAATAACAGTAATGCTGTTTGTGAATGATTCTTGTGTTGACTGACCGTGGCCTTGTTTATCATTGGAATTTTGCCACTTTACTGCCAATGTCATTGATTGTATTTCTGAATACCATTTGTCTGTATAGCAATCATAATTAGAATGTCGGCATGCAGGTACGTGTTTGCTAATGGGTTGTATTTTACAAAGATCACATCCTCATAATACTTTTTTTATTTTATTTGCATATTTACATACAAATGTATACATATTCATAATAGTGATGACAATTGATTCTTCATGTCCATTTGTCCCAGAATAATGGCGATTGTTTTTAATGTTTCATGCTTCATTGACTGTGATATAAGTAGACTCCACCCATCCTTGATATTATTATTTTTGATTTTAAAGGGACTTGGAACAGGATGTGAAAGGTTGAAAAAATTGGTGCAACTTTACCTATGCCCGTTATTATTTTATTGCTGATATGTAATAAATATGTAGAGCTAGAATCCACACTCGTATAAATGCCACACAAGAACATGGAAATAACTATAAGAGAGATGTAAGTGAAATTGACTTGTGGCTCAAAACCCCAATTTCAGAAACCATGAAGGTTTCTATAACCATTGTATAACCATTGTATTTTTTACCTGCAAATATATATGTATGATTTATATCCACTCTCTGTATTCAATTCCATTCCATTTATTTTAATTTTTTTAACTATTTTATTTTATCTTTTCCGCAGACGTCAGAAAATAGTAATGGGAATAAATTAATTAAAAGTGATATATTTTACAACTGGAAGGTGTCGTACAATCCTGTGGGGCCTATTGTCGAAATGTTCTTACGATCTTAGCCTAATAATGTATGTAACATTTTCATAGCCATACTATATTCAGGGATCAAAATTAACAGTAGTCCGCTAGCCCAGGCCATTTCTCCCAATGCTAAAGGTATCCTAATAGGGACTAGTAGAAATTCATAACATTTGTTATTTGTATCACTATTCGGGCTAGTAAGTTTTAAAGTTAGTTTCGATCGC
>JAVCKZ010105539.1:0-10650 GCA_034780755.1 Lepetodrilus elevatus
TTTTCATTCCATGAAGTATTTACCGAGATAATCTACGAAATAGGGGGGTCAATGCATTTCATGCCAAACTATAGTGTTGATCATGGATGTCTGTTGACTTCAGATGGAAGGGTGAGAACGTGTCCACAACTGAAGTGGCCAACATTCTGACGTCTCTCGACTTTGTCCTCGATGCCAACGTGTATGGAGTCACCATTCCAGGTGCGTCACCATTGTTACCCAGTCACCATTGTCCTATGATTGCTTCCCACCAGCTGGTATTGGTATTAAATGTAAAAGCAAACTGGTGGGAATCCAATAGATCAATTCATTGTGTTGTTCAAAGAGATTTCCGCAATATTTCAAAAGAGAATTTGAGCATGGAATGAACCTTTTGCTATTGTTTCAAGTTTCATATAAAGTTTTTCAGCTACTACAGCTCAATGTCAAGGTCAATGTTCATGTTATCCAGGTCAAGATGGCCGTGCTGGAATGGTGGCCCTGACCCTGTATAATGATCAACCATTGACGTCTGACCTACTGAAGATGATATGGAAGCATTGCCATGAGAACCTGGCTTCATACGCTCGGCCGTTGTTTCTACGTCTCCAGAAGGAGGCTACGCTTACAGCGACATTCAAACAACAGAAAGTGGCACTTGTGAAGGAAGCCTTCGATGTCAACCTTGTGACAGATCCCATGTACTTTGCAGACAAAGACAGCGAGACATACCTCCCTATTACCAAGGATTTTAATTCCAGAATTCTGACCAAGTCAAAGTTGTAACATATCCTGGTGTGTTACACAAAAATGCATCATTTTACTTACCAGTACCCGAATTTTCAGTGAATCAAGTGTTCAGCTATATTATAAGCCAAAAAGTGTCTCGGATCAATCAGAACTTCCCTTGTGTGTTGGGGACATTGGTATTCATACGCCATGAATTGTCTTCCCTTGCATTTTTATGCGCAATTTAACCAATTATATATCGAATTAGAGAACAAAAGTTCTTGTGACATATATTTGCATAAAACATGAAGACACAAGTTTAACCCTCTCCCTGCTGAGGGTGACTTAAGTTGCCTGATCACATGTAGAAATAGAACAATTTGATTTTATTCAGCAGGGAGACATATATCACAGAAAATAGTATACATTAAACATAATATTGGATAATGTGGTCATGTTTTATCTACTCCAGAAATTTGTTTTTGGGTGGAGGGTTATTAGGTTGCACACATTCCTTTATGATAGCAAAGTTGTTGCATTATAATATGCCATGATTATCTATAGTAGACCATGTCAGGCATGAGCAACTGTCAATCTCACATCCATAGGAATACCTCTGTCGACACTGGCGGCAAACCCAGAATGTCATTCCCTCCCTCCCCGAGACAAAATTGTTAGACTAGCCACAGTATTACTGGTACTAAGAAATTAATTTCAGAAATCCATTCAGACTTGCAACTTTTTGAACCAACGGTTACAGGCCTCCATGGAATATCACCACTGACAGTATGACACACTCTCAGAAGATATTACATTGTTGCTAGGCAACTAGCATGTCCATTCTTGACCAATGGTCATCATGGACTGTACACACTACACATGTGAGTGGCAGCTTATGCAATAAGTAGATTTATTTTTTATTGTTTGATGATATTTTTATATTATTACAGTATGTATTATTTACCGTGCATGAAATACTTTCTTGGCGTTGTGGATTATTCAGCAAGTTATTATGGACTTCCTGCCCTGCTCAGTATACTGTTACACACTGGCACGTGACTATAATACACCGTTATGAGAAGTTACATAGATATATGATGCTGGAAAACAGTAAATGGTGCAACATAATTGTATTAGTTTGATTATGTGTGAGTTTTGCACATTGGCATTGTCTCGCGAATTACATTCCTTTGACATGGACATTGCTTCTGTCTGTACGGTGAATGGAGTTCTTGTTAAATTATTATTTGATTTGTATTATCGAAATAGCTCATTATTCTGTAAAAATTACTATCCAAATATCTGTGGAGCAACAGTTGAGATCTGATTTTAATAGGAATTACTTTTTATGTGACCTTTTAAAATATCAACTCACCATGTTTTAGAAATGTATTCAAAGAATGCCACTGGATGAATGAAGCCAGCCACTGTATTATGCTATCTGCCACCAAATATTTGCACCTGTGTATATATTTTTTTTAATGAAAGTCCTCGTTATTACTTCTATGGCTTTTCATACATGTGAAACTGCATACCGGTACTGTTAGCCAAACAACTATATTTTATGTTGTAAATTGATTTTGGGTCATTTTCTTGAAACCAAATATTCAGTTGTTTTCACACAAAATAGGCAGCATACTATTACCGTAACCCTCTCCCTGCTGAAGGTGAGTTAACTTGCCCAATCACACGCAGAAGAGAGAAGGTTAATACTTTGGAAGGCATTCAGATGGACAACGCACAATTTTTATCAGATCATTGGTGGCTAAAAGTACTTTATTATTATATATTTCACAATATGTACCATATTTATAAATGCGAAAATAAAATGGCTTTGAAATAGTATATTTTGCATCCCAAGGCAATGCTACATAACCAGATATTGTCAACTGTTCAATGCAAGTTACGGCAGGGCAAATTATGCAGATTATGTACATGTTTATCTATTCAGTCAACTTGCTCAATTTACCGGTATGTCATTTTAATACTGTTGCACCTGTAAAATGGATTTACTGTTGAGAAACCACACTTGAATGTAAACCAGGATGTTTATAACCAGAAAATCATGATATGAAAGTTTGGCATTCAATTATAGAATTAATGCAATTATTAAAAATAATCATCTTATCTTTCATTTATGAAATACTAATAATATTTAATACTCAGATAGATTGAAATGTTCAGAGAAACTAGAATGAAATATACATACAGTAGACCTTGCATATAACGGCCTCGCATAAACTGGACACTCGCCTATAACGTACTGAATCTGAAGTCCTGATCCTGTCTAATGCTAATTACAGTATATGCATATAATGGACAAAAACAGCCGATCCCAATTAGTACATTACATGTATATGTGAGGTCTACTGTATTTCCTTTTCATAATTGACTTGTACATTGATGTATGTATGTTTACTGTTGCTGAGTTTCAAGAACAACGTTACAACCTGCATGCGCAAGTAATATTAACGTTATTGTACTTTGGATTTACAGGAACTTTGTGCATGAGCTGTGAATCTGTGATACCATTATACTTTTTAAAATGAAATAAAATTGTGAATTTTTTTGCAGTCTTGGATTTCATTTTTCTTTTTGTTTATTCTTTATTCATTCAACAAATCCTTCTGCTGTTTGACATCTGGTTATGCAATGTTTGCTTGTACAATGTATTATTGATACCAGATTTTATGAAGCTGTACAAATATCAATGAGACACATCTATGTAGATCGTAATATAGCGTGGTCTAGAGGTAGTGAGCCTACCACGTAACCCAGAGGTCCCAGGCTAGCTTATGCCAGCGTGTAGCACTCTTGAGAAAAGTGCTTAGATCCACCCTGCTCCAGTCTACAGATAGAAGTGTGAATGTAAACCTAGTGTCTTTAAGGGCAACTTGGGTTGCATACTACCCAGGGAGTCGAGGTGAAATGAGTGCACATCCATTGGTAGTAATGTAGCAGTATGGCCTATGAACAAGATGATTTTGAACCTGGAATTTGCAATTTGTAATAAGAACTGTTTTTTCTTCTAAATATCTTCAGCTATACCATTACATGTATCTACTACTAAGGTGAGTAAGACGTCTTGAATATAGCATCCAAATCATGTACTAGCTATCATGGTAGAAATAATACCACAAACAAAACATGATATTCATACATTTATTAAGAATGCACAAAGGGAATTGCAATGTGGTCAAAACTTGCAGAACAACATATAAAATATCGTAAATGGTTTCATGTGTACTTTACTAACAAGTGAGTTTCAGCCGATTCCACTGTCTGAATTTCAGAAATCTGGTGGCAGAAGTCATGTTGCTGTCCCAAGGCCATTAAGGTTTTTTATTCTGGAGATTAGTTCCTGCACTGTGACAATGACCATTAACCTTCTCCCTACTGAATAAAATTAAAGTGTTCTATTTCTGCATGTGATCGGGCAAGTTAACTCGCCTTCAGCAGGGAGAGGGTTAATGTATAACATTTCCTACATATCTCATGACACAGTCTCTCCCTCACATTGCATCAGTCACATCCTAGACAAAACCCCATCAAAGTCCTCCCTCCCCAGGCAGCTGTCATAGACTGATGTACGTCTTCTCAGCCAGTCTGCGGGACTTGGCCTCTGGTTCTCCCGAGTGTAGATGACCTTCACCTTGGTGGTACTCGGCAAGGTTATTGGTGTCAAGGCCAGGCACACCGAGGGCCTGTGGTAAAGGTAGGTCGAGGGGGCTCTGTGAGGGAACCTGAACACTGTCGACGTAGCCTGCGGGGTGAGACGGTTGCAGTACTGAGTGTGCCGGGGCGTGAATCAGACCGAGCTGTTGCTGTGGCGGCTGGACTGGCTGCAGGTGAGGCTGCATGAGTACAGGCTGGACAGGCGATGTCAGATGGTTCTGTGCTGTATTTGGTATTGTTACAGTGATGGTTGTATGCCCATAGGCTGCTGGTACAGCTTGCATATATTGTACACTTTCCAAAGGCAATTCACCAAATCTCTTATGGGTGTAAGTTGAGTCAGGCTTTCCTGAATCTGAAACCGACACGTCAGAGCCCATCCACTGCGATCCTGGTGGAAAGCCAGCCTGCTGATTGGCTACAGGAACAGGATTCTGCTGTAACACCTGTGGTGATTGGTTAACGAAGGTCGTCAGTTGCTGAGCACCACTTTCTTCCAGCATTTGTTGTTCCAGCAGTTTCTGGACAACTCGCTCTCTGCTGAAGTCTTTGGGTGGCTGATGGTCCTGTTCTGGCAGAGTTGACGCAGGAAGTTCCGGGCGGAGCTGGAGTTTAGTTCCAGATGAACGTGAATGCCTGACAGTGTCCTTGTCCTTCAAGTTGTTCTCAGAACCAGCGAACAGTTTAGCTTCAGGTGCCTCGTTTTTACATAGTTTACTGTCTACCTCGTCTTTAGAGTTGTTGGAATTATCCAACTCACCTGTTGTCCATACTTTAACTATTCCTTTGTAATCCGCCTTGAGTTCGTCATCAACAATAACACAATTCAACTCCTTACTGTCTGAATGAACTGATGTCATCATGACAATTGGACGTTCGGGTTTGGCAATCTCGACGTGGAGGATCTCACAAACTTTGGACATAACTTCATCGACGTACGCCCATATCCGTAGTTTGGCGTACTTGTCGTGTTTGGTCGGCTGTAGATTGACAATGACGAGCTTCCCTCCAGTGCCGACAGTCATCATGGGCAGGTTGCCACTCGGAACTATCTGTAGTGACGTCCCTAGACACAGGCTCACGTCCGCCTTCCTACAGGACAAACACAGGTACAAGTTACTGCATGAATATATGTTATGGCATTGATGAATGTAGGTGAAATAGTCGAATAGTATGGCTATCCTTCAGGATCATCTATTCAGAATGTTTTTATATATGCACTAGATATACTAAATAAGAAGGCACAACTGACAAAATACCATAGTCTGGACATGGGGACATTTGGACTTTAACATTATATGACCAAGGCAGGTAATATGGTTCTATGATGGGATGATCTACTAGCGTGCCAACCATCCTCAATAAAGTGGAAGAGATAGGGAGGGTTAATCATTCCGACTCACTTTGATTCCACCTCCCCTTGTTTCAGATCTTTCTCAGGCAGCGAGTCCTCCCAGTCCAGGATTGTGTCCGTCAGTTTACCTCTGAAACAGCACACATAAACTCAGTCATAATCAATTTGTACATGTTACAATTAATCTGTATAATCAAGTATAATTACCTGGTTTTTTTCCATTGAATCTCAGTTCAATTTTTAAAAAGCTTGAAATAACAAAATGATTTCCAAAGCAAACATTGAATGTAAAACTGTAATGATCATGATGAAAAAAAAAACCTTGAGAAATATGGGCCCCATTCATTTCAGCTATGCAAAGTGTTCTTGGACAGGTATGCGACACCACTGTACTTGAGTGAAAGGAATGACTCGCACACGTCTCGCACAAGCAATACGGCAACAAAGACTACCGTCAGTGAGTGAATATGGAGTTTAACGTCGCTGCAGGAATCTTTCACCCATTTGTGACGATGACTACCCTCAGATGTGCGACGTCACTGTACTAGATACTGTGTGGACTGCACAACCTCGCCAGAGAGTACCGACTACAGTCACAGGACAGTGCGGATCATTCCTTCGACAATTTTCTGTCCTGAGTACTCCGAACACTGTACTGCAGTGAAAGGAACGTCCCAATGGATTCTATGTTACTGGTGACAATGGTATACCTGCATCGGCCTCTCTTCTTGGACTGGGAGCAGCTCTCGCCAGTCAGCTTCATACCAATAGTGGGGGAGCACTTGCTTTTGAAGTACTGCAAGAGGAATTACACATATAACTTTAAACTAAACCTTAATGCTTGGGAGAAACCATATATGTGCAACATGAATTGTAGTTTATACACCACCTTTTATAATAATTCTTTACTATTATTTGAAAATACAATAGTAAATATTTCCCGCTATGTACGTCCGGCGAATCATTTTTACCTGTGCGCCACATTTATTGCACTCCTCCACAAACATGTTGCCGTGGAGTTCGGACAGTCGACTGATCGGAAATCCGGAGCGAACATGTAGACCGTCCACGTTCTGGCTGATGATGTACTTCAACATGTCTGAAACACAGCACGTACCACGTCCATTTACCATGTGTACTGACAGTCGACACACAGCTCTGAGGGTACACAATATGATAGTACAAAAAATGGATTACTGTGAATGAAAATGTTAACTGGTTGAAACTGTCTCCAGTTAGTCTCTTGTATCTCAAAGTACACCAGCAAAGCTGGCATAATTCTAAGCTTTTGTGCATCGAGAAACAAAATGTTGTTGGCTTCGACTACTTTTTCAGAGCACTGAACCTTGCTTGGCCATCATCATGTTAAATATATTTGCTCTGAGTTGGTGAGGATCTTACTTTGTTTCTCCAGGGCCACCAGTGCCATGTGTGTGTCGGTAGGTTGAGCTGACTCAAAGGTGACGTTGAACTTTGGCTCCAACCCTTTCTGCTCCAATGTCCATACTCCTACAAATGTTTAACATGGTCATTAGAAGTTACCCTCATATTTCAAATGATTTCCTTTTGTTTATCAAAGAAAGTTTTCAAAATTCCTCAAGTAAAGTAACTGAAAGTCCAGATATATATATATATACGATTGCAATAACTGATGCCAAAAACTGTTCATAAAAAAAATATTGTGCAGAAAATTGTAAAAAACATACATCTATTACCAAGCATCTATTCTTCAATCTTCTATAGTTTTAACGTCCTTAATGCTGGAGGTAACCGGAGCTGCTGCCTATGTGAGTGACTGTGGTAAATCCTACAGGGAGAGTGTTAACCTACATTCTAGTATAACGGTATACTTGTCGTACCTTTGGGTCCTCTGAAGTCTGGGATGCCGGCCGACGTACTGATACCAGCTCCTGTGTGCGCTACGAAGTAACGGCTCATTCTGATCATGTCCGCCAGCTCTCGAATCTTCGACTCCAAGATGTCTGGTGGATCAAACCTCTCTGGCATTCCACATTTCCCCTTGTTGTCGTACGGCGACAACCCTGCCGCGTAGTTCACCGACATCACACCAGCTGGCGTGGATAACTACTGCACCACACTAGAACAGAATATGGGACTGTTCACACACTTCATATGCAACATTTGAAAAGTTAGCGTAAGCCTAATACAATTAAAACCGCAAATGTAGCAGGGTGTGATACATGTCATTGCCTTTGTTCAACAAATTGTTGCAAATGATCTTTTCTATGATTATTTAATGTATCTATCAACGGTCAAATAGGATTGTTAAACCTGGATCAATCGTAGTATAATTGGTTAATGCACTTATTCAAATGTAGTTTTGTTTTTGTTGGGATCATAAACATTGTTTTGGCCTACCGCTACTGTATCAAGTAGCGTAACCTAATTTCGCGGTATATTAACATAAATAGTGGATGATAAACAGTTGTAGAATGATTCATATATCGCATATTGATCTGTTCCAGTAAATCTACTGCCTGGCAGTTCATATTGACCGTGAAAATCACCAGTATATAACACGTTATACCTATAAAAGACAAAGTCTAAACACTATTTTATTCATCTCATCGCATCCGGATGTACACAACCGTTAGACGCGAGCAAGCACGTGTTTACTTCCGTTCTATGATAACTGGATTTGTTCTGTATGACATATTCAAGCGTTTGCGCATAACAAGACTAAAACCATTTCGAAGTTGTCATTGCATGGAGTTGCATGAGTTTTTCTGTAAACCGGCGTGATGTCTCGCGTTAAAAATGACTTATGTTCACGTATTTTGAAAGATCTCTATGGAGAACTGACTCATGGGATAGGGAAGTATCTCATGACAAAAGGACCGTGTGCACTTAGATTTATAGCAACAGAGAGCAACATTCCCATTGATCAAGTGAGGGGTTTACCTGTGATTCGTACTGTACAATAATGGACAGTGATTGTAAATCGCAACTGACATACCTATTCCACATGTTCCATGCTATTTTAATCTATATCTGTATTGTGTATATTGACAGCTACATTTTACTGCTAAACACCAAGCATCATATATACAGATATATGCGTCCCAAGTGTTTACACAAATCTATCAGTATCAGTGGCATTTATTAATATACAATCTACAGACATGTTTTAATCTTTATATCTATCTAGTTTAATTAGCTAATTAACATGTATATATGTCCTACTAATAAATGGCGCGACAAATATGTTGGATGCAGCCATCCAAAGTACATGTGTTTATTGCCTGGTACATAATCGATGCTCATATGGCATAGCTTTATCATCACCATGATCACTACCGCCATAAACCAAAGCCAAAGTTGTATATCAGCTGACAGTTATCTTACCATCATGTTTGCCAATTCTACGACCGACTCTACATACTACTAATATAATTTTTATTTTGGAGACAAAATTAATGTAGAAACATAACCATGTCAAATTAACTAAATACTTTCATTTGAACATGAACATAAATATGCGTTTTACTTCTTAATCATGTTCTCAAATAAACTTGGTTGACGATGATCTATACACGATACGTGCAAGAATTAATGTACGTTTTTGTTTCCCAGGTGAAGAGTGTGCTGTGGGTTCTGATACAGCACCATCTAGTGCACTTCCAGCAGAACAAGAAAGGTTTTATAGAGTACAGCCTGTGCTGTGACCGAATACTGTGGCATGTCCGATATCCCAAATACATCTACTGCGCCAAGACCTTGTACGGGGATGCAGCCGAGCTGATGGTGGAGGAACTACTGCAGGGAGGTCAAGGTCTTATGAGCAAGGTCATCACCAAGGTTACGGACAAGCTGAATGAAGCACTAGAGGCATCTGGTTGGTCAAAATAATAATGAATAATAACAATAATAATAATAATAGCATTTATTGAAATATACATTTACTGTCAGGGCATCACCCAAGGATTAACCCATTAACCCTCTCCATGCTGGATCATGCAAAATCACTGCTCATTAGGGCATCTTCGGTTGCCTTCAGCAGGGAGAGGGTTAATGGCATACTTTATAATATGCACAATAAATTTATTTTATATTACGGTATGTTTATGGCAATTTTTGTTTCTTATATAATATCACAATTAAAAGACATCTAGCATGATCAGGAGCATTTAGAGTGATTCAACAAAAATGTTTTTTTTTCATTTGACAGGTCATCCCACAATCAACACGGCTCTTGTGAAGGACAAGTTCTCAAGTTTGGCACGGACACACTTCGTTCAACGAAGTCCTGAACCTGTTACAGACGACCATGAGAAGGTTACTACCCTTCAGCTACTGCAGAATGATGAGGAGTTGTATCAGACACCCATGGAAACAGATGGTAGATGATTCATTGATTTTCTTTCATCATATGTTCACCTATCATTTCTTGAAACTAGTATCCACTATATTGATGAATATGAGTGTGTTTATTTTTATTTATTGGCTGAATTTGATGTTTGTTGCATACATATTTGGATATTAACTACACCTCTACTTCTATCCATTTTGATAAATGATGGATTATGGAATATGCCATGATGTTTGTTTCAATAATATATATCAATTTCCTCTATGAATCCAATTGCTTTTTCTCAGGGTTGGAACTTACCGTAACTTTAAAACGTACTCGCCCGAATAATGATATAAATAACAAAATATGAAAGTTATACCTTTAACATTACGAGAAATGGATCAGGCCGTCGGACAAGTGGGAACTTATAACCCTGTTATTTATTACCCATAATATGCTGATATTCATGAAGTAATGTTAGTGTAACACTACTTGGTCATGAATGCACTGTACTTCTGTATCTTACTGTCTGTACTTCTGTATCTCACTATCTGTACTTCTGTATCTCACTATCTGTACTTCTGTATCTCACTGTCTGTAC
>JAVCKZ010105550.1:0-10649 GCA_034780755.1 Lepetodrilus elevatus
ATTTGCCACGTGGCTAATCAAGTTATTCCCATCTTTACTTGTACCTGTATTCTGATTGGCCAATGGGCATAATCACTTCCTGGGAGATTGACATCTGCGTAAGGTTAATTGAGTGCACACAGATACATTGACCGGGGTAATAATGCACAGCGCTTTGAGCATGCTTTCGAGCGTGGATTTGGCGCTATATGAAACTGTATATTATATAATAAATACCTCCCAGTATACGTGATATCGATTGATTACGATGGAAACGGTTTGCAATGTCGACAAGAATAAGCCTGCTATATATGATTGGTATTATTACATGTACATGGAAGCACTCGCTGACATTTCAATAACCGTGAACGCACGCACACCTTCCACGTGTGTAGTATGGAAGCTCGCATATTCCTTGCAACGTTGTTGCAGGTTTTCTTCTGCCCGAAACCGACAAGCTGTTCTATTAGTGAAACAATCTTGCCGCTGTTCTATACCCAAATTATTGTTTTTTAAGAATACGAAAGTCTTATATGGCCTATGCGTGGATAAGCAATCTTCGTGAAAACATACCTACATCTCTAATGGTAGATTTCAACCACGCTTGTCGCTCTAGATGACAATATATAATATATTATAGCCTAAGTAGATGCTATCGGTATTCGACTGGCATCTTAGTTTTAATTGAAGGTAACATTTCAGATAAGTAGAAATTCGACCTCCTCATATTGATGGTACAACACTGTTATTATTTACAACGAGGTGTGGGTGCAATTTCAATTAACGAGTAAGTACTATGCTTGCTGATAATTATCTGTAGAAATTCCAATGCCGTGGTTTCCTGTTGGAATCCGTTACTAGATAGACCTATTGCACATACTCTCGGGAATAGATCCAGACTCATTGTTTGATGTACATTTTGCTTTATCAAAACTTATTATGACACTAAATACACTTACCGGTATGCACAGATGTAGCATTAATAAATGACACGCATGACAAGCATGTAATTATAATAAGTATAATCTAATTAATATCAGATCTATATGTGATTGTTACTACGTACTGTTTTTCTTTTGGGAAATAAATATTGTTTAAACCATATCAGATCTCATTCCGCTCATTAAACATGTTGACATTATTTTGCTAAACTGCGAAACTAGCGGATGTCCAAATACCGATACTTATCTCAGCGTCAGTTTCGGATACGACTTTAATGAAATGTTAATATAATATACAGTAATGCTTAATACTGTTTTAAACTTGGAAACCAGTTTGTGGCATTAAACATATACATCTGCCAATGACATTTACACCGCTCTTAAAAAGCAATTAATTAGCTAACCTAAACTTTTCTAAAACATGTCTATTTGCATAACTCATTATCAGCTGATTATGTGCGCATTTGAAGCCACAATGATTCTTGCTTATAGCATTACGAGCCTGAAACAACATTACCTACCTTTTATTTTTCATATGACATTTGCGCAGGTAATTTTCTTGTGAATTTTAATCTATGCAATGATCGTTGTACGTATGCCCACTGGGTTGTTATTGGAGTTGTTCCAGGTGAAATTACATAGATCGTCAATATTCCCATCTTCGAAACTCCGGCCGTCACATCTACTTAACATCCGTCAAATGTTAAGTAGGCATACTGGCTGTGTTTAGAAGATGAAATATCACTTTGAATAGTTTACTTTTCTATAATTTGATGCACTGAGATAGTTATGAAAAGTAGTTAGGAATGCATCGCATCGTAATTCAACCACTCAGATAGTCTGACAAGTAATATAATGTTACAAACCACCATTTGATATCTTACCATCTACAAAATTACAACTTCGTAGGGTACACACATTTCCTAACTCTATACCAAATTTGAGTAACCTGCGTGAGTTAAAATAGTTTTTGTGCAACGGTACCAAGCAGAGATTTGTTGCATTATCTGCAAGACTATACACTATACAGACGAATGTATTTGCGTATACTTCGCACCTGTCGTACAAGGAGTGACCGTTCGAAACTTCGTAAGTCCTAAGATGTTCGTAAATACTAAGCATTTTCCTAACTGGGTTTCTGCTTATGATAAGTTTTTGAAGAGATAATTTATCACTATAAGAAGGTCTTAGCTAAGAAGTTTCGACAATACGGGACCTGGGTATATTTTCAGAAAGCTCTCTTATCCACAAAGACACAATAGCGCTCTTAGCATTGCATTAGAAAGAGCAATGTATGGTCTCTTAGTGGATACGAGAGCTTCTTGGAAGGATACCCTGGATTGTAACTGTTCATTTTTGTTTTGCTTCAGGAGATGTGGACAAAAGTTTGAGAAGTCGATTCGTACGGTGGAAAATATGGTGACCTTTCACTTCCACACCAACCTGACACAGCATCACAGAGGCTTCAGAGCAAGACTGACTCTTATACTTCGTGAGTACATATCATTCTCAGTGTTTACCATATTTCCAGACTCATGATTACAATAATCAATGCTTGCCAACCTTAGTTAAGTCCACATAATACGCAACGTATGCTAATCAATATACTATTATTTAGTGATGAACATGTATTTTTACTAAGAACGTACTACATGTATTACATGATGGCCGTTATCGACATGATAGCACAGCAATATGATAAATTGTTCCAGAAAATACCGGTACTGTATTATTTGTGCCATCAAGTTTCATTTGAAATAGATTTGTTAATATCGCTCAATAAAGTAGACCTACGTTGTATGCAAAACTATCAATGAGAATAACAGTCTATCTACTTCATTAATCCTCTCCGTGCTAAAGGCAACCGGAAATGCCATGAACAGCAGTTTCTTGCTTTATTCTGCAGTGAAATGGTTAAACAATACAGTATTTGTAAAAGGCCCCGTGAATGATGGTCTCTCTCGGATGAAACATGAGGTGTTACTTTGATAGTTTCATCATACGAGTGTCACCTTAGGCTTGCTCGAGTCGTGAATCGAATACGACCCCTATGTTAGCGTGCACTATCCAGTGTACGTGTATACCGCCTGTTCTAGCCAAGGACCACTGCTTCAATCAGAAAGACAAGGGACGGTCATACAGAGGGCGGATGAACATGACCAGAGAATACGAGCCATGTCTGCACTGGAGTAAAGCCACACAATGTCCCCATCATACGTTCAATCCACGGTAAATCAAGCTGAATGTGCAAAGTAAAGGTTACACACTGTACTAATGTATTAAGATGATACTACGTGACGCTGGCAAAGGTTTCATAGAATGACGAATGTTTGAGTTGCTTTCAGTAAATATTTCGGCGGCCTCGTTAATGTTCCTTTATGCCAATCCAATTTACTGTTGTGTGATCCTACACGTACTTTAAAGAACTCGATATAATGTAGTATTAATTTTAGTTTGTTTAGTTTCATGCAAACACGACACTAGTCCGTGAAACTTTGTCTTTGTTCTATTGAAACAGATAATATGTTTATGTTTGATTATCCCAGTTATTGAATATCCCAATATGCCCAGGAGTGTGTGCTATTTAAATTGTATAAATACGATTGTGTGCCAGTCCTTTCCTATTAAAAGACAAATCTGTACACGAATATTGGCATATACCTTGTACCTCTAATACTTAATATCGAGGGCCGAGTTGAGTAAATGGTATGTACATATTGTGAAGAAACAGTATATTATATATCATTACGGAATACAGCAAATCAGAAATCAACTGAAGAGAATTAGAAGTTCATGTACCAGTTGTATGCACTTCCAACAAAATCCTCCTCCATTACATTAACTAGAGTACCATAGTTGGCAATATATGCATCGTGGCACACCTATTTGTTAATTAAATGTTCTCGTAAATACTTTATGGAATGGAAAAACAAATAATCTTCAAATTCTTAAAAGAAATAATAAGAAATTCAATTTTTTGTTGTTTTTCATTCCATAACATGATTATTGGAATAATCTACCAAATAGGTGTGCCAGTGCATTTAATTAAATTTATACACGTACACCACTCTCTGTCTTCAGGGATTTCGATGACATGTTGGAAGAGAACTACTGTCGTAACCCAGACAACAGCTTCAGACCCTGGTGTTACACCAACGCGTATGAGGGACAGTGTGACAGAAACTTCTGCGATGTCTGCAGACTTGGTAATTTTGGACACTCGTCATTCCTCAAAAAATATCTCACTAATATAGCCAGACATAGCGGCCTTGATCGTATCAGAATGCAATCTAATTAAAATCTCATCTGGTTTCGCTTCTTAAACATGTTGACATTCATTGGAAAAGCTTACAGTGTCCAAATTTCTGAACGTCAGTTTGTATTTGATTTTAATGAGATTGATCAGAATGTGTCTTGATATTTCTATGCTAATTCATGAGCGTGGACGATGACAGTTTATATATAGTTTCGTGAGAATGACTTAGACTATTATACGTAGATTTCGTCTCTGGGATTTCTGTACATATATATAATAGTAATGGTACTATAATATCTAGTACAGAACAGATGTACGCATGGAATATAATTATTGCGAAACTAGACTTATAATCGGTTTTATATTATTTATAATGCATGTGTATACATGTATGTCTTATGGAGTCTTGGCATACGTATTTACGGGAACCTTTACCCATATTAATGAAAGAAAAATTGCAAAATGCCAGTCACGGTGTGTGCCATCTATAACAGCTGAGACATTCAATCTTCACATTAATTGTATTTCAGACGGACGTGTTGACGAAGTACATTAGATGACTTTCGCGATAATATACACGAACGATACTTTTAAAAGGGATTTGCAAATGCTACATGCACTAATGAAATGATTCTTGCTTTGGATATTAATTAGTTTTATGACATGTTATGTATAGCTATTGGTCGTTGATAATGTTTTTCACAGTTCTGAAAGAAATTATCTGAATAGATGGAATATGATAATTCATTATCATGACCCATTTTCTGATTGAATGTTACGCAAATGCAACAACGTGGTTTGGATCGGTTTTACCTTAAACGCAGCTGCTTCCTTCGATTAATAAAATGTCACTTCTCCAACCGTTCATGATCAATATTCATATTTGAAAGTAATCTTTGCAAATCATTAAATTTGACCATTTATAATTGTCATTGGATAAATAATCATAAATGACTAACGTCTGAATGAATGTTTAAATGCATTTCGTTTCTATTTATGCACGTAACTTCAGAAAAGGTCTACGATAAGCATTCTGATTGTGAGGAGTTGAAGAATGAAGGGTTTTGTCAGAAGGATCCTCTCCAAGCCCAGTACCGTTGTGCCAAGACCTGCCAGGTCTCATTCCCACCACGTGAAGGTTGGTAACCATGTCCTGATTTAAAATCCATGACATTGTTTTAAAAATACGTACAATACATTTTAAGATAAAATAATAAATAGAAATATTATTTTGACGCTATTAGATCCAATTCATTTCCTTTTCAAACCCTCTCCATAGATACTATCATCGAATCCCTATATAACCCCCTCCCTGCTGAATTAGACACAAGCACTGCTCTGTATAGGTACTCTCCGGTTTCCTTCAGTATAGAGAGGGTCAAAGCACCTTTCTCACGCGTATTTTGTCATTTGTAAATTTTGTATAAATAAAACATATATTCAATATAACTTTGTTGAAATTTCACGTTCCTACTATAATAGTAGTACGTAATGTATATAGCACCTAGGATCCTCGACTAGCTACTCACTGGTGCCGCACACGAAAATGGCAATTATGTGTTTCAAAACTATGTTGTATTTTCGTTATCAGAAGGACCATTACTTTTTCTACAAATTTAACTGCTGCAAGATTAGTCTAATAGAATATAATTATATAATAATATAGTATATAACTATATAGTATTATAGTATTCTATTCTTAGAGTAAGAAACGTTAAAGTGAGTAATTTACAGACCTTCAATGAATTTAATTCTATGAACAGCAATGACTTCTAGCGTCTCCATTAGTGACACAATGTATAATATAGTCCTAGAGAGAGGCGCAATAGTTTGGGGTTCGAGGATGCCTAGACACAAGCACTGCTTTCTAGAGCTTCATTGGTAGACTCTAGCATAGAGAGGGTTCATTCTCTCTACGTTGGCGGCAAATTGGAGATTAGTTTCAGATATATCCAAATTAATCAGTTATTTTCATTTTAGCTAGGAAATCTGAGATTAAGGAGTGGAATTTCTATGTTGTAACAATAATGCTAATATTACATTTCTTCTCCAATCGATGTAATAGTCCATTACATACATGGTGATATAGACGTAATATTAATTAAATACACAGATGCATAGTATTTCGAGACATTATACTCAATAAATCTGCTATTTTCAAATATTTCTATTCCGCGATGAAGAAAGTGGATTATATGGTTAGAATATGTTCTTCAAATCTTAGTAAGGGATTTTATATATACTCAGATTATCCATTTATTAAATTTAAAAAGAAATTTATGTAAATAAAATACATATTAACCTACTCGGTTCTCGAAATTATTTGTTTGCTCCTGAAAGTATACATACCTTGCTATGTAACCTCAGAATATGTTAAATTTGTAATTAATAGTAAACCAGAGTTATTTTCTATGGTATTGTATGTACATGTTTTAGAACCTAAAGGTTGCGGCCGACCTCCGCCCATCAGTGATGGACTGATATCCTCTGTCCGCAATTCCTACGATGTCGGAGACAGTGTGACCACCAGATGTCCGTACGGAGTTGAAGTCGTTACGAGACATTGCCACAGTGATGGTTCTTGGTCTCCAGGAAATTACGTTTGTGGGGGTATGTAATTGTGGGTCCGTAATTAAGCGCTTGTAAATGTTTTGTGGGGGCGCTTTCTATCAAATTTTAGAACTCGACTTGTGGAATCCTTACAAAGAGTCTGAAAGAGTACTGGGGTGCGTTCAATGAGACAAGCGCTTGCAAGTGGCTTACACAACTAGCCACTGTTTCAAGAGTCGTAGTAACCGTACATGGGATAGGAAACCAGTTTAACTAAGCGACTCAGCCCTATGTTGATTGAACGCACCCCTGTCATTCATCTTCCAATGAGAGCACGTTCTGAAAGTGTACAAGCTATTAAAGAATACCAAAGTTCGTCATTGTTGAAATAATGCTTACTGATATGTCTAAAACGACTGCAAACTCTTAATGTAAATATTGTGTACTCAGTGGCAGAGAATAGGCCTATGGGCTATAGCCTACACTGACATGTTTCATATTTCGTTTGCTCTGTGAACCGTGTCATCAAATTTCAGTATTGTACATGTAAATTCCAATAACATATGCCTTTTTGCATTTCAAATATATATCAAGTTCACATTCCGCTCTGTACGTTTGAATCTTAATTATGAACAACCTTTATGAAGTTATTTCCCTTGCGGGTCCTCGAGTCCTAATTTGGACTCGCGTCTTTGATAAACCAGAATCGGCCCCGGGTAACCGAGTACTCGTTCAGGCTTTAATAGAAAACACAGTATTCAGTAATAATGAAGAGTGTTCTGCACAATAACATTTTATTTTTAACATCATACGTGCGAAAATAAGTTATTGCTTATTTTTGTTAGAAGAGAAAACACAAGTTTAGATAACGGAAAAGTAGATCTACACTAAACGTACTTTAAAAGAGTTGAATGTAACAAGCTGATATGAAGTGCACTTTTAAGGTTTTCCGAGTAAAATCGATTTTAAGTTTCTCAAATTTCCTAAGTAATGATCACTTAGGGCATTTTTATGTTTTTGTTTTTAGCACACTTTTCATTATTTACTTAGAATATCTCCACCTATCTCTTTCCCTTTCCTTCTCCTTCACTTTCCTTCTCCTACCCTTCTCTCTCTCTCACCTATATGGTTTTCTCTGTGTCTATTTCCTTCTCTCTCTCTCTCCCTCTCTCTCTCTCCCCTTCTATATCTCTCTCCATCTCTCTCTCTCTCTCTCTCTCTCTCTCTCTCTTTCTCTCTCTCGTACCAAATGTGAAAACACACCATCCTGTCCACAGTATGTCCATTAGATTGGGTGGCATTCAAAGGCGCTTGCTATCGTTTCTTCCCACAACTGTACAACCAAGACACGGCCCAAGACTCCTGTGCCACCCACAACGCCATCTTGACAACAGCGTCGACGTTCGAAGAACTTGAATTCGTCGTTACGTTACGGTAATCACTATGCAAACCACTCTATGTTGTGGTAGATATCTGAAGTTGTGAACATAGAACAGTGTAATCTTCATAGTAATACATTTACGATATCTCTAGCAATTGTAGTGGTCGAGAAATTAAATATGCGAGTGTTAAATATCATTAGATCCCGAAGATTTTTCATTGAATCCCAGAGTCATATTATTTCAACATCATCGAAAATAAGAACATATTCGGAGATAGAAATAATGTTATCACGCATATATATATTAACACTGTGCATAATTATATTAAATTAAATGTGGTATGCATTATTCTGAAAAATGCTATCACGCTTAATAGTATACCTTATTCATGTAGTACTAGACTAGTGAACTAAATAGCCTAGCTCTGGCGTATATAGTATTTCTGTAGTATATGTGGACATTAGTCTTAGTACAATGAAAGGTTTTATGCACTATGTTAATGCCAGTAGTTACGTGACTTATTTACATTTTGTCCAGCGACACCCGCCAGGTGTCGCTGGTATTTCCGTTCTTACTCTGTTTATGTTAATGTTAATGTAAATAAAAGTTCACAAGTGACGTATCTTTGTTTGAAACATTATGTAATACACTAAAACTGCCATATTCAACGAACGATGATCAGAAACAGAAATAGAAAATACGATAATAATTATACTATAATTTTCAGAGCGAAATTACGTCGAATGTGGCTGGGTGCTACGCGGCCACGTAAAACGAGGGTTTGGACGAATACGGATGGAACCGTGTTGAAGATGGACCATTGGGCTAAAGGTAGGGATCGACCACGAGCACTTGAAATACCAGGGAACTGCAAGTAAAAATCCCGTCCTTGGAGCCCGACATCAATGTTCACGAAAGTTACATTTCTGACGCATTATTGGTAGGATATTCTGCCTGTAGAAAGAGTGGCAATACAGATATCATCTTTGGTCTGTCAGTACCAGCCGGTGCTCGGACGTTTACTGCAACATTCAGCGCTATGGATGTTGTGGGTTTCCTCCTGCCCTAAACTGACAAGTCGTGATTTAAGTGAAATAATCTTGAAAGCGATTATTAACACTAAATTAAAATAAATAAATAAACATAGTAAAATGTTGAACTATTTCCAGGAGCGGCGTCTGTCAGAGACGGTCAGAATGTCATATGCGCCATCATCAACCCTGAAGACAGGAACAATACCTTCAGAGAGGAGAGCTGTCTCAGTGTCCGCCCCTTTGTCTGCAAACTATTTACAAGTGGTATGCATTCTGTAAATATATACACTGTAAACGTTATAAGTTTAATTTTGATTTATCCTTTCCCTCTGGGATGCAGTTTTTGTTCAATTGGTTGAACCTCTCTCTTCTTATTTCAATAAATGCATATTTCCTAGGTTTTTTTCAAAGTTAATTTTAAACTCGGACAAGACATTTTATGGACTTGTTTAGAACAATCAAGGCCGTGTAGAATAGATGGATAGGCTTTACTAAAATACTACCTTCATTACAACTGATTGTGATATTATTACTCCAAATCCTACATTTAGAGCTCTTGTATATTTAACTAAACAATGATTGACTTTACTGTGAAATAGTACTGCACATAATTCTACGTATACCGAGTTTCTTTTCAATTTCGCGAACAATTACTGTAATTAAAATAAATAAATTGAATCAGGTGAACCACAATTGTCCTCTCCAGTGTCAGTGACCAGCCAGTGGCAGAACTATTGAACATTTATAATGATTGATATCTCTTCTGCAAGACATGCGACTCACTGATGTCTGTTCCTAACACTAACAGCTCGCCGAGTCTGCGTCAATCGCCGCTGGGACTGTCACGGAGTCCTCAGGATGAATCCCAGAGTTTGCCGAGACTTCCAGGAATTTGCTCGCCAGCAATGCCCGTTCTCATGTGGAATATGCGAACCGTACAAAAGTATGTACCGTCGAGTAGCCATGTTAGCATCACACGAAGACACAGCTTGTTATGGGTTAGGTGAAGAACTCCTCTCGTTCGCAATGAATGTTTGTGTAGCGACATTAATTTCTACATCGACGCATCATGGAGAGAAGCTGTTAACCCTCTTTCCGCTGGATTAGGCACAAGCACTGCTCTTTAGGGCATCTCCGGCTGCCTCCAGCATGGAGAGGGTTAATGCCATTGTTAAGCATAATGTGTAGCACGCGGCATTCTTGACCACTCTGGTATTATTGAGTACACCTTGGGTCATTAACCCTTTTTAGCCGATTTATTTGTGGGAACGTTCACCTTGGGATATAGCCCTTTATGTTCGTCTGGGGTGCGTTCGAATTTATTCGCGTGTGGCGATTTTGATTGCTTACGTACGAGAACACCCAACCAATAGACACATGTGTTGATAGGTAAATAAATACGCACACACAGACGCACACATTTAACACAAACACACGCACACACACACACACACACACACACACACACACACACACACACACACACACACACACACACACACACACA
>JAVCKZ010105561.1:0-10647 GCA_034780755.1 Lepetodrilus elevatus
TTCATCGAAGTATGAACGCAATGTTTTGGGGTCACGTGAACCAATCAGATTGTCGGATTGACAATAGATTTATTTATATGGTGATATGATTGGTTTGTTAAAAGTAAAGTTTTGAATGGGTATAATAATTTTCATCTAACTGACAGTCTTCTGAGAGCTTATTTAGTAGATTAGTGAATCTTTTGTTAACAACCACTCGGTCTCTGATTACTCTTAACAAATCATTCTTCTAGGTTGTTTGCTGCAAGATAACTGAAAATAATGTTAAAAACTATTACAATAAATACAGATGAAACGCAGTATGTAATGACTGTTGTAACGTGTTGTTAATGGTTTTGTCATTTTTTGCGTCAGAACTCCTGCACTGATTGTATGGCTAAACTAGGCTTCAACAAAATCCTGCCCAAAATGTTAAATTGATCTATATTTATATATAAATCCACATGTCCTTTCATGAATCAGTATAGGTAATTATTGCATTTAGTTTTCCTTGTAGAAAGTTTTATTATTTCTTATTTGTTAATTTATTTGGTCTTTCAACATTGATACCAAGATGGCTGTCATATCATGTACTATTTATGTGTTATCTACCTTTCATAATTGGTAGAGAATTCAGAAACTACGTGGCATATGGTTGCGAGGAATTCTTCATAATGACACTTACGTGATAAGTAGTTAGCTAATCTGTACAACAGTTCTCTAAAAATACATCGAGAACTTGTACATGTCTTTACCCAAAAAGAATTGGCCCTCTATTGAAAATGGTTCGCACCTCTCCATGATATATTTCATATGACAGAAAGGATTACCTACCCGATCTAACTTGTCTTGTGGAAAAAATTGGCTACTTAATCTTAATTTCTGGTTCCAGCTTTTCAACTCATTTTGAAAAATAGATGGTGTGTCTGAATAATGTTAGGGTTCAATAATTGTAAGCACTGAATCACCTCGGTCGGAGTAGGGTGTCGGTGTGTCGGGTCTTCTGCAGGTGCTACGTACGAGATGTCCGTACGAGATGTCCGTCTCGCGTTACAGAACGATAGGATATAGGTGGGAGCCGGTGAAGTAAGAAGGAGAACATAATACACACATGTATGCCTGCACTCGGATCACTCCGATAGATTCTGGTTTTAAACCCAGAAATGTTTATTCTGTCTTACTTTGTATAATCAAATGTCATTAATCACGCAAAAGTAATTTGCATTACCCTTTGGAGGTATTTAACATCCGCCTTCCATGTGGACGAGGTTGTGATAATGTTCCTCTTCATGGGGTAAACTCTTCTTTTTTGTTTGGGCTTCTGTTTAGAAGGTTGTGTGATGCAAGGCCAGGGCAAGTTTTACATTTTATTCATATATATAGACATGAGTTATTGAATGGTTAAATGAAGAAGAAAAAATATTATTACTTTCTGTAAAGTAATTTGTAGAAGTTGCAGTATTTATGTTTTGAAGTATCTTTACTGATTGTTCATTTGTAGATGGTATTTAAGCTGTAAAAATACAAAAGTGCATGCTTATAATGTACTGTATACAGGAAATTTTCGAGGTGGAAATTTATCGAGGTTGGTGACACAAAGAGGTTTCGAGGATTCTTGTCATTGAGGTTGCCTGGTTTCATTTTTAGCAAATTTACAATATATCTACCGATGTTTTATAGAAAATAGACTTCATATGGCGTACGGCGAGCTTGTGAACAAGCAGCAAGTATCACTCTCTGATCATTGCTTTGCATTCACTAATGTTCAATGCTGATGTAGTTCTAATAACTAAATACACCGATTAAATCTAGAGTTTCCTCTATATTACAGCTATAAATCAAAGTTCTTTGATTTCTCGTAAGTTGTTTTTTCCACCTCCACTGATTGGTAATGTAGTCACATTAACAGGTTAATCCCTTCGTAGGGGTTCACCGGATAAACGTAATTTGCAAGTCTTAGTCACTAATACAGTGTCTCGGTCATCGGCATATTGTTCATGCATTTAAAATGTACGCTCTTTCTTACCGTATTCTATATATATTCCTATTACTAGTATATTATTTGTACTCTCACACAACATAACTAGGTATTCATGTGCGGCTTATATACATGCAAACAATTTGAGATACTCTTAGTTAACTATAGAAATTGATAGTTTTACTCAAGCGACATGAAAATGGAGCGGCATTAAAATAAGCAGTTTGCTTGTTTGCCAATCTAAATCCATTTTCAGTTCTGTTTGAAAATAAATATGTTTAAACCATTTTACTCAAGCGACATTAAAATAAGCAGTTTGCTTGTTTGCCAATCCAAATCCATTTTCAGTTCTTTTTGAAAATAAATATGTTTAAACCGTTTTACTCAATTCTTATTGAACCTTATCAGAATAGGATAACTTTCAATGATGAAATAAATTCAAGGTGGCCATGTTACCGTTGAATACCACGATAATAACCCCCCACAAAGATTTCCCGGTATATGGTATTAATTTACCTTATGCAGTTGACAGCTTCTTCTTTTCCTGTACCTGTGTTGACTGTTGTATTTGAACCTATTAATTTAGTGTATCCTAGACTACCTTTTAACACGGAATATCATTCATGACATAATAAATTGGAAACTCAGCTTCAAGTTGTTCACATACCGGTACTCAATTATTTCTTACGATCAGTTCCAAACAGCTTGCTAGTATTTTTAACAACTTAAAATAATTTTCGTACTGTAATGGATAAAGAAATATTACTGTTGAGAGACGCATCAACAGGTGGAAAAAACAAACTTTTCACTCTTCAGATATTAAGCAAGGGAGATAGAGAGACAATCAAGGTTTAACTAATTGACTGAAAATGTTTCACCTCTTATCTTAAAAATCAATGTCGGGATGAATATTTCTCCCAACAGCAGCTTCTTTCAGAGCGTCTAATTAACGACCTCCGGTGATGGATGCATACTTAGCACATTGAGCAGGTTAATTAGGTGTAAATTGAAATTGGCAAAATGTCAGCCTGCCCAATGAATTTTTGTGTGCGCATCTGAACAAGCGGCTCGGTGCCTTCCATTATTTCCACTGGCAGTGGAAAACAGCTGGTTCAAAATGGCGGGGGTGATTAATTTTTTACACTTGTCACTGTTTCTTCATTTTCTGGACCTAACGCTTTGGTTTTTCAGGGTTCTAATGTGTTTGTACGACCTATGTGCAGTGTAGCGTACATTCTCGTCCTTCTCATTAACACTCTGCACTTCCAGCATTTCCACCGAGACCGAATAGCCGATTTTAAATTTGCAAATTATGCAAATGAACAATGCTTCTTTTCAGTCTTGTTGCCAATTTGTAAAATGATGTCATGCAAATATGCATGAATAATTATAAACCTCACAAAATTCATTTACGCTGTTGTTTCAAGGCGGAAAGAAAATTGGATATCACAGATTTGGTAGCAACCGAAAACGTTTCGTTGCAAATTTGTGTCTTTCGAGACCATTCCCATGCTGATTGGAGTTGAAATATGTGTGGAACAATTATATATTTCTCATCTGTTTGCACCTTGTATATTTGATTTAGCAAATTTGTGGCTGCTTTCTACATAAACAACATCCAATTACTATGCAGATTCAGACGGAACTTGAAAGTTAAACTGAGGATCATAAGTTTTTAGATTAAGTATTGGAAAATTGGGAAATTTTATGTTTGAAAAAATGCGATCATTGAGTGTGTTCCTTTCTGATAACAGCTCTGTGAGCATCCTCTATAACTCTTGCTGGACATGTTTGCTATGTATATAATTAGTGAATCCAAAACTTTAAATTCTCATTTTTTTCCCCCTTTAGTTTCCTTTAAAAATAACTATTTAAGTCGCTGTATAACTGCAAGTATTACCCATATATTAACATTGCAGATTAAAAATGTGTATATTAATATGCATAATGTTATGCTGTGCTATCTTACATTTGAATTTGTTTGTATAAATGTATAAAGATCATGATTGTGTTAATGTTTTATGTGTAAAATATTCTGTTTTAAAATTGTTTAGTATTTTGTTTTTCTTTCAGGTTTGGATATGGACACAAAGGTGTGTGGGAAAATGACCGATTACCTGAAGAGAAAGAATCATCATTTATACAAACTCTTGGAGCATAGATTAACGTGATAAATATATTTTACTCTATAGTTAATGATTCTAGTATTTGTCATAAGAAAATACGAGAAATATTATTTTTGGAATTATCATCCTGTCATATTTATATATTTTAAAGGTGTAATAGAGGTAATGTCTGCTAGTGCTACCATTTACATTCTTGTTAGGTCTACAGAACATTTCTGAATGGAATCACCAGGAAGGAAGTTAATATATTTCATAATTTATTAATATGCACATACACACACACTCACACATACAACACACACACACACACACACACACACACACACACACACACACATTAACAAACACACACACATACACATACAACGTACACACACATTAAGCCAAACTAAAGAAAACATATTCACACATTACAGTTTACATTTCCGAGAGAAGTTTGGATCTGGTCAGATTAAAGTAGAATAAGGTCAGTCCTCGTCCATGTATTTAGAAAGTCTTAGTCTACTTTATAAATGTTCAAATTCTCCACCAGATCAACAAAATCAATAGGCTATCATTGGTTGTGATGCACAAATCTGGATTTAGCCCGTGGAAGTATCTGTAAGGCTCCTTATATAATAGACGACATTTGATGAAATTAAGTCGAAAACACCCACCAATAACCTCTCGTATCTACTACAAGTAAACCACAATGATCATTTTCATAAACTACCTGCAATGACCAATGAGATTCAGCCTATTATGATCAACATATAGTTAGAAGTTTTAATTAGATAGTATCTTGTGAATGTCCAAATAATCAATTCATGAAATTCTGTACTTACTGTATGTGTGGAGATATTATGTAATGGTGCGAGATCATGAATTTGATCACGTGAATGTTGCATGTGTGCTTTATGAGTAAATACTTGTTATTTTTTAGAACTTTTTGCACAAGGAAGAAATACGTGCTAGATTGTCACGTCAGAAGTCTCATAGTATTTTGTGCAAAGTGTATTGTTAACCTTCGCCCTGCTGGTGTCAGCATGGTTGCCCTATACTATAGAGAGCCAGTAATAACTGTGTCCAACAGATCAAAGGTTAAACTGTCATTCTGGAAATCTGTGTTGTCTACGAGTGTCAATGTCTCTATGTGATGTCATTTACAATTATGCTATTTTACCACGTAATTATGGATGATAAATGCCAATTTAATTATCACAGGGTATTGTAAATTACATTAATTGTTGTACGGTGGGATCTTCCATTTCTTGTCTTTCAACTTCTTATTTAATGTACGTGTTAATGTCTATTGGCCAGTTATTGACTCTGATGTTAATACTTTTTGATGTTTTTGTGTTGCGTGTCGATATCCTTCTGCTAATACCAGTCAGTAGTCAATATCTTTACCAAGAATAGGCCCCAAGGTTACAATACATTTTTGAGTACTATGGTATTCTCCTCAAAGTTTTGTTCGCAATTCCCCATATAAAATTTGAGCTTGAGCATGAAATCGTACTCAAAATATTTTATTATCTCAGGGCCTGGTTTGAGAAAAAAGGTGTAGTATTTTCTTGAAAACTATGTTGTTACCATTCTACTACAGAGACGACTGAACATGTTATCCTTTGGCAGGTATAGACACAGAAAGAAATTTAAGTATAAGCAATTAAAAAATATGTGTATTCAACATGTATGTGAAATTGCATTACGTGTACATGTATAAATATAGCTGCAATGGTTAAGATAGATTAGCTGTGTTTGTAGTGGGACCAGATGGGGCTAGAGGTAATGGTTATGGATAGCAAGGTAAGAACTATTGCTGTTGCAATGCTTGTCTACTATTATACTACATGTACATTGTGTATGCTGATGGCCGTGTTTGCTACTGAATGTCAATGCAATTGTTTTTATGCATACCAGCTTGTTTTTGGTGATCCCACAATTCACAATTATATTTCAATGGTACTATATTATATGTTTCTTGCGAAATGTTTTGCTTAAATATATATGTATATTGATTCTGCCTGTAGGTGCAGATTTCAATCATGCTATTCAAATGTCTTTGATTAGTCAATATCCTATCTTATTGCATGTTAACACTACCAGGACAGGACTTCACGAAATGGTGGCACTGTAGTCCAGGCCTAAGTCTGGGCATGCGCTATGCTTTTACTACTGCAGGATATGACGTGAGCCTAGATTAATTCCCGGACTACTGGTACGACTTTCGTAAAATACTGGCTGAGTGTCTGCCGACTCAAGACATTCCGTTTAGAGTTCATCATATCCATTTGAAATTCCTCGTCTTTCATACCTTTATTATTTCCAACATATTGCTGTGCATATATGCTATTATGATTTTATTTTGGATTGGAAAGCCAGTCTTTCCTGCCAATTTACAAATCCTATGTATGTGTATTCGACTGTCTCGGGCAAGTCGAATATGATACTAAAGTAATAGCAATCAATTTTGTCTCTTGGGATGTCATGATTCCCAGATGGAAAAATCCTTGTAAACCATCCAGGAACAATGTAATGTTATTGGTATTGGTATTATAAATAGTTCACTTTTCTACCCTGTTACATGTCAGTTGTTTTAAGAGGTAGGAATATTTCATGTCTGTCATTGAAGTCAGCCTTTGACTGTTGTGCTTTATTGTATACAACTGCAATCGTTAAGCTTGCTTTGCATTCTGCATATTTTCTCCCATCAAATTGAGACCTAACTGACCTTGAACCTTTAAAAGTAATTATCAGTGAATATTTCACAGTTAGAGTATTAATGAATTTATTGAAAGTCATATTTACATACATTATCATAACAATTATCTGTGTCAATAGTCATTACATCCCACCATGACTTTATAATGAGATTATTAACTTGCCAATGTTCAGCCAATAGACATTTGTCTTTAAACTAGGAACAAATTAGAAGAAAAATATACTGGTATTTAATACTTTGCAATAACTTTGTACCCATTATAGTTGTACTTTCTGTTATCTAGAATATTATTGGTACCAATAACCTTCATTCTTAGGGCAAGAACTAGAGGCTATGCCCCTTGTAGTTGTATACTGATATCAATTAAATATGTTCATCAAATACGGTACTTCTTTTTATGGGTTATTTTATAGTATACTTATTCTTTTCACCACAGTTTATTTGTATTTAACCAGAAAGATATTGACATTTAGCTTAGTTTCTAAGTTATACGAGTAGAATAATGGTATTTACAGTATTGGTTATTGTTGATATACTAGTTGATCAAGAATTTACATTTATGAGGAAACCTTCAGATATATTCTGTAGATTATACCTATGTATTCAGTATCCAATCAATTTGGTTTTGTTCAAATGGTTTTCTCAACATTTGATAGAGAATAGACATAGGCATCTAGCTTCCACAAGAGTATACATGTACATGTAATTTGGTATATTTATTTCCTTTTTATAATAGCTGTACCAAATATTAGTTTTGCCACCACTTCTATTTATATTTCTTGCCACATTTTACCCCTACCTCTTATTTTATCTTTGTAATATACAATAATCATTATCTGGTATATAAATATGCAATATGGTTTAACTTTTAGGGGTCCCTTTCTTTTACTACTATTAATAGTAGTATTGTATTTCCTTTACATCCTTACTATTTATGTTTCATGGTAAAAGGCTTGACAGTTTACTGAATATATTTGGGTATCATCATGTTAGTTTCTTGTCAAATGTTTTTTTCTCCCTCATTACAAACTGGAATAATAATAAATGAAGCTTCATTCATGTTCTTTTTTTATACGTTTGGGTGTTTGCAATAGGACTCTTATGAAAAATACATAGACCTGTGATTTTATTTTAATAAATACAGATATTTACTGTGAATCCCCATTAATTCCTTTCCATCTACAAAAGTGTAATTGAAATACTTACAGGAATTAGCATTTAATTCTGTACCATCATCTCATCGAATCTCTTTAGAAACCTACGTCATTCTTAGAAATCTTTGAAATTGCGATATTTTTTTATGTTTAACTATTGTTATTTTCCTTAGTTGACCAAGATAAAACTGACGCTATATGAATTGTATATATTATGTAAGTTCCAGTCTACCCATGGCCAACACCACACACGACGCAACAACTGGTGGGGCAGCCTCCGTGTTACCAGAATGATGGATGATTACGATTATCAATTACTCCTGGTTCAGAAGGAAGTTTTAAACTTCACCCAGTGATTGATTTCACCAGTCACAATTTTAATTCCACAGCCAGATAGTAGTCAGAAGAAAGCAATACTGACTAATATTGACGGTCACTGAAATATACCATGCTGTGTTTATATATTTTATGGAAGGTATGTATCTGAGAACATGGATACTAGTATGTATACACTGTATTCCTATTATCGTGATACTTTTCTTGTGACGGTGCCAATGTTTTATTTTAATGAGTTTTCAAAGGAGAAAAGGGAGCATTAAGTTGATTATGTTTTGCATTGTTGTACGATTCAGAAAGGCATTCCAGCAGAAAAGAGATGTGTATACACGGATAACTTGATATATATATGCACGGAGTTGTTACTAGAGTGTTTCACGAGTGTTTTCCTGTAATTATAAGTCATTAAAAATAGTACGCCCAGCTGCCCCCTCAATTTAGAGTATAGATTTACCATCAAATATGAATTATTTGGCTATCTATATTTAGAAAACTATTCAAATCTTGGAATAAGTTTACATATTCAGAAAGTTTCATCTAAAACAAATTTACAAGTAACTGTTGATGTATGCTATTGTTCCACTTCTATGAAAGAGTGACACATATTCTTAAGATCGTTTTATAGCTATAATGTACATATCTTTATAATTGTCCTACAATTGTACGAATGTTTCGAGAATAGGCACCACGGAATACAAATGTGAATATTATGGCAATTATATATGTGAACATTATTGTAAATACTTGCAGGAATTAGCATTTAATTCTGTACCATCATCTCATCGAATCTCTTTAGAAACGTACGTCATTCTTCGAATTGTGCTATTACTATACAGTCTACATTGCAGTGCCTATTCCCCGTCATTTTGGTCCTCGTCAACTATTGAGCCATTCATATTGCTGATGCTTATCTACAGGAACAGTTGTCCTTTCAATACTCCCTATAGAGTCTAGTACTGTTGTCCTGAGATCTCATTCCTTGTGAAACATGTCTCTGTACTTAATGTGATCTGCCAATGTTGGAACATCTCACCGAGTTGTCTTTATACACTTGTACACATCATGTTGAGTTTTTGAATCTATACGATGTTTGCCCGGTATTTCATTGCTTCGTTCTTTAGCCATATGTAGCTATAGTGCCAGAATAAAGTGCTTGTCCACAGCGCAGAGTTTTCTCTTTATTTCGGTAACATTTAGCAGTGTGATGTTTCCTGGACATGCCTTCTCTGAAGCCGTCATTCGCTGTTTATTTGAAACAAAAGGCGCTTGTCGTACATGCATGGCCAGCCTTAGCAAACTGAATTTACGTTGTCGTATTGCAAAGAAGTATATCGTGCGATTCTTATAGAAGATGGTGTCTCGGCAAATAGACTACCAGGTATTAGTTCCTAACTAACGTTGAAGCCACATGCGTTGTGACTTTTCCCCGTCTTACTAAATAGCTTACGTAGTAGTCAAGGCATATCAAGAAGCTCAAGGGAGAAAGCCTGGTAGGTTGTAACATGGCATAGAACATTACAGAATCTTCCATACCAGCATTATGAAGATGTATACAGGTATTGCCATACTGGCAAAAGCAGGGGGCTGCTCCTTTCTAGCTGTTCTGTCAAACACATGCGCAGTTACCATGCAAGGATCAACACCACACAGTGTAACTTCGCATGTGTTTGACAGAAAGTACAGACAGAACAGCTAGAAAGGATCAGCCCCCTCTCCAGAATGTGCGTCCAACACTGTCAATGGAACACCATTTTCTTCATCCTGGTTCTTGGACACGTCGGCTGCCAACGTGCCTGGGAACCAGGATTTTGATGTCGTTTAAAAATTTCCTTGTGTTTCCATATTATAAAATATATACTGTAACCTGATTTCTATATAGCTTGTTGTATAATAGTAGCAATGACGTTGACCGTACTAACTTAATAGGTGCCTCACCATTTCATACGCAGTTAATACACCAGTGACACTATCTGCATACATTATAAGCTACCTCTGTCGGTATATTATCTACAATATTTATGGCCTGTTTACCTGTCACAATACTATTATGCGTTGTATTCAAACAGGATACTACAGTAGGCTACTGTACTCCCCGGAACCCTGTTTACATATGGTACTTATATACAGCACAGCGGGGTCGCTGACTGCAAGTAGTAAACACCTCTACTGCAGTCAGACACGGCTACAACAAGGCGCAGTTTGACCATGAAGTTCGCCGATATAACCACTGAAGACCATGGGACCAGAATGAGAGCAACTGGGGGGTCGTTCAAACACGCAAGAGGCTTACCAAAAACTAGCCACTGTCTCACGAGTCGCATGGACCGTACATGGGACAGGGGACCAGTTTAGCTAAGCGGCTTACTCAGC
>JAVCKZ010105572.1:0-23749 GCA_034780755.1 Lepetodrilus elevatus
GTGAATGTATTTTGCAGTTGTAGCTAAGAACTAGTCCCAAACGACCATAAATATCTGTGATATTATGCCTTTAAGTACAATGGGTTATCACCACGTGGCATATTTGGAGCAACACGCTCTCTGACACACACACACACACACACACACACACACCCCAACAGCCCAGTCATCCCGATTATTCCATATCTGTCCCCAATGTCGATGGCATTCTTTTAAGCCAAAAGGAAGTTATGAAAATGCATTCTTGGGAGGTTATGTCAGATTACTGTTAGTTGTTGTAACAGGAGATTGACCATCCATATAATTGCATTTGGAAACCCGGATGCAGATCGTCTTCAACCATTAGGACTTCCGGTACAACCTTGTAAGGATATGGGTGACTCAGTGTAGATCTACTTATCACTATCGAGCTGTCAATTGTTCGTGGTGCATTTGGTGGTTCCAACCATAAAGTTGGCATAGATGAACTAGGAAAGAGATAATGATGTCATTGACAAGGTTTTATTTTGAATTATGTTTCAGATATGGTATACATACAATCTGGACAAATCCATGAGTATTACAGGAAACACATTTCAGACAGTAACTACAGTTTGTCCTTGGTTCATTTGTTCTTAAAATATCAGTGACCAAAATATCAGTACAAAACCGTATAATTAGTGAAAAATAAAAACAGAGTAAGATATGATGAATACTAAATCAATGTTCCGTTAAGTGAAAATATATTATTAATAGGATCAGCAGTACACATATTTTCGTCACATATGGGTGCAAGATTCCAACTGTGACATAAAACATTTCACTCACTCATGCAGCAAACATCTCACAAAAGAAAAATGTCTCCAAAATTATCTTGAATATAATGGTGCATCACTCAAGCAAGTGAAATCAGTGAGAACTGATTTACCTACAATTACATATAATTACAAATATATGAAATACACACATTCAAATTCAATTATACTGACAAATATTTGCACACATTAATGTTACAATCAAATCCTCAACTAGGGACCACTGATCAGTCAATATTGCATATAGATAGATTTAATACAAATTCCATCATGTCAAGAGTACAAGACAAGGTAACTGAAGACTTCCATACTCAGACAATCAAGGGACTTGTTATATGTATATATGATTGCACTTAATGAGCAGCAAGACGGTGAGATACCTAATTACAGACATCAAAGTTTGGAAAATTGATCAATTCGTTCCTGCAGAAGTCTCCATGCTTTCTCACACTGTGTCTGTGTGTAGTCGTACTCCCACAGCGTACACAGACAGACATTAGCTTGTGATATCCTGTCCTGGTTGCTGATCTGCGAGTCCAGTCTCTTGTTGGCCTCGTCCTCTGTCAGACTGTTCCTAGCCATCAGTCTAATGATGGCCTCTGGACGCGGGACCATGGTGGTCCACACCTCGTGGACGCTGGAGTTCCAGCCAGCCTCCAGAAGGACCGCAGCATCCAGGATCACAACCTTCTGCCCAGACTCCTTCAACTTCTCCATCTCTGCCTCAGCTAGCTTCATTATCTCCGGCCATGTTATCTGGTTCAATCTGTTGAGTTTGCTCTTGGCTGAGAAGACAATACCACCAAGCTTCTTCCTGTCTATCTCCCCATCTGATCCGATGATGTCCTTGCCGAATTCCTCCACTATTGCTGTAAATGCTGGCATGCCTTGTCTGTAGACTTGATGCCCGAGCTTATCACAGTCTACAATCCCTGCTCCTAGCTTCTCCAGTCTCTTGCACACCGATGACTTGCCACTGGCAATGCCCCCAGTCAAACCAATCCGGTAGGGCAACTTGGGAATGTCCCTCTTACTGTGGACAGGCTGTATCAAAGTGCCTAGCAACCGTTTCCTCAGCGATGACGAGCTGACCTTTTCCTCTTCATTAGAAGTGTGCTCCTCGTCAGGGACGACGTCGATGACGACATCTTCCATGACAGTCAGACCCTTCTGCACACGTTTAGCGTTAACGTTCTTTCCTCCTCGTCGAGTCTCCTCACTCAGGATGATACACTGGAAGTCGGGATCAGTTATTGTCGGTCCGTATGCATCGTAGATGGTCACCACATCAGGCTGGATCGTTGGTTTCACATCTCGGATGAATTCCTCCACAGCTGATTTTCTTTCTGATATTGGCCTCATCAGTTCCATCAGAACCTTGGTGTTGTTCATCTCCCCCTCTGAGACACCCACAGTGAGTTTCTTCTCGGCTAGCAAGCAGCCTTCACTCAAAAGAATCTTATGTCCGACATGAATTTGATCAAATGTTCCTCCAAGTACACAGTTCTTGTATGTTTTCAGGACAGTGTCTTTCGATGGTTCGGGATCCGTCTGACCCTGACGACTTGTCTGGCTTGGCAACATCTGTATTTCCACATTTGAAGAGGTCATAAAGTGCGAGCGGATCTGATCATGAAGAAGCCCTTTATTCTTGGTCAATTCTTCCGATACTGGTGAGCTATCCAGAATCACGACACTATAACCCTTCTTCAGGGCATACTGGTCCAATTTAGTGTCAATGTTTGTGGCATTACCAAGCAATACTCTAATATCCAACTTGCGGCATACTTTGAAACCGGTGCAGTATATTTCCTTGACGATACTTTTGAACTCGGCTGTGACTTGAACTGGATGGAAGAGGACGTGAGGGTGGGAATTACCTCCCTTGACCTGTTTGAAGGGCTGGAGGTGGACGTACAAAGTATCAGACACTACTTGTGACACCCGTTGAAGCAGCGAGGGAATCTGCATTCGTAGCAGCGTCGTTGGCTGGGTAAGAATAAGTAGACCACTAGAAAACATAGCCATCTGAAACATTGATAGAATGCAAAACTATAGCAAGCTGCATGTGGATAGTTGCATAATAAATCATTTCACGTACATGTAGTATTTTATTTTTACATAGACATAAATACGGTACATTCTATATTTTACGAACGCTTCATGAAATTTAACTTTACGCACGATTCATCGACAAACGATGAATGAAACACGCGTGCCCATACCATATATCAATGTCACTTCCAATGCAATATGTTCAGCAATGCTGTAGGTGTTTCAATTTCAGTTTGAACATGTATGTCAGTTGCTCATAGTTCAGATATTAGCTATCTAAAACAATCATATTCTATGCTGTTGTTATCATGACAAAGTTCATCCCTAATCCGGAAGTAGATTACTAAAATCCGGAGACATCAACAGGATGAATTTATTCCGAATTATTATGAATATGATCGTTAGTATACCCTTTAGATCAATGAATATGATTAATATTCGAGCTATTAATGTTGCAGAGTGTTTCTTATCGATGGGTTGCGTTTGTTTCTTACTACATTATACATAATATAATGTCGGTACTAGTCCGGTAAATATTCACGCACTATATCTTTAGATGTGGACATTGTAAATTAGAGTAATTCACCGGAATGGAACATATGGTACAATAAAAAGCAAAAGTAACAATACTAATACAGTTAGATTATATATATTTTGCAACATTATCAAAAATCATTTCATTTTTGGGCTTAGGTATATATAGTGTACAAATAATATAGTGGTACAAGTCAGGATGGCCGAGCGGTCTAAGGCGCTGCGTTCAGGTCGCAGTCTGGTTCTCCAGGCGTGGGTTCGAATCCCACTTCTGACAAATGTTTTTTATATTCTTTGTATAAGAATAATAAGATGGGCTTGGGGTTTATATTAGTTTTGGGAGTTCGAAGGATTGATAGGCTATCCAAGTGATGGTTTAATGTGTAGCCTACAGTATAACTCTGAATAAAACAAACGTAATATTGTATGTACGATCATAACAATAATCATTCGAAGTCCTGTGATGCATATATGGTACAGTAGGAATCGGAACATGTTTTTTCCTGTAGCCTGTCCGAATTTCAAAAATACTGTGGTTTGAGCGTTTAAACAACAGACTAGACTACTGGATAAGGATAGAAAACCTAGTAGAGTTGCAATGTTTCTACATATGCTTGTATTTACGCGTTCATTGAAATGTTTACCTACGTTAATTATGCTAATGATGTAAATTAATAGGCCTATATTACTTCCACTACATACATGTACATCTGCGGTGGCGAATCAGCCTAACACCAACTCATGTCACCCTTGTATTCAAAGTGTTTAGATTCACACTGTTCCAGTCTACCCAACTGTGAATGGGTACCCGGTAGGACGAGATGCTAAATGTAGACTTTCTAGCGCTGGCAGGTTTTATACTACCCAGGGTGTTGAGGTGAGGGGACTGGTGGGTTTTGCGCAATATTAATATGCACATTATTATTATTATTATTAATAGTATTATTATTATTATTGGTGTATGTGGCTATTTAGTGATAAATAGTAAATTAGTAAACGGAGTATTTTCTAGCTACAGAACTATACAGCTAATTTGCATATACGTGTATATAAATCTTAAATAATCACAGCGAAGAGTGTACATTACATACTCTTGACAATGTTGTATACATGTAGGCCTATGTATAATTCATCGTTCAAGACTTACTTGAAGTCAATGAAGAGTATGTAATTTACACTATATAATATATTATAGCAAATATTATTCAAAACAAACATCAATAAACGACGCGATTGTGTATGTCTTTATTCAAAAGTTCGTGATTTGTCCATATTGAACGGCCTCCAAACAGATGTATTTAAAAGAAGTATAGGCCCTATCCAACATTGAATTTAATCAAAGATACATTTACAAATGTGTTTTTAACAGTCAAAGTGATACGATATTCTTATTGCCACGTCAAGTTATTAATCAAATGTGTCCACAATTCACACGTGCTGTCCAAATCAACACACAAATGGCTGCTGGTGTCCAACGTACTGTCCACGACATTCAATCATCAATGTCCAAATGTTATTTTAATTAAAGAGTTTTCCCACAAATGAAACAAATAACACACAATAACAAGCTTGGAGTATCAGTCTCTACACAGACACACTCAGTGACTACAACAGCATCAGCCATGGCGGTCCCTAAAGATTATCCACCGCGGTCTGACGGGAACCGGAAGTACTCTCCTAGTGGTGAATCCTGCCAGGGTAGTCCTTCACGTGTTGTAGGACGTACCCGGCGGGGAAGACTACGGCAAAACCCATTCCGCAGCCTATCAACACTTTCTCAGTGAAGCTTATTCGTACTTTCGGCGGCCCGGAAATAATAGACGACTTCTGAATGAGTTGCATGCTGGTCGGCTGAGCCAGCTTGGTGATGGCACCTCTCAAAGCAGACGACATTTTGGAATATTTAAAAAAAGTATAGACCTTGATCTTCTGCAAAATGGCGGATGTTTTCGATTTCAGCGACCTTTCAAAATATCCAATCTGAGTGCACTGTGGCCGCACTGTGTTTGTCTCACTCTGTCGTATATCGATATCTAGTTTGTTCCTGTCAGTCGTCTGCGAAAACTTTGATAACAGTTTATGGCTGGGTAGTCACGTGGTCAATATATTCTCTTGAGTTTGTGCACGTAGGCCACCCGTGGTGTGACGTAAATCTACAGTCCAACCAAACGTTTACGGAGAGAAGGCGCATATAAAAAAGTAATCATTTTTAAATGGGAGAATCGAAAGTGTAAATTCTTTATATTTTAACGACACTTTAAATAACGTTTATGGAACCTTTATCATGGCTCTATCCTGTATTGAATATGCATGAAAGGAAGGCTCGAGTCGAGTAGCCTGCATAGGCCTTATATAGACCATTATTATTGGGCTTACGACCTTCAAAATATTATATATTTATATCCGGGTGTGCATAAACATGGCTAACTGGCGTAGGCCTACACATAAAATAGCCTACTTATAAATACCCTATGCGCCTGAAGGACTAACTATGTAGGTTAGCCTATGTAAAATAGCATTCATCATGTCCATATGAAAACGAAAGTTGTAGGACTTTCAGCAGTTGTTAAGCATATATGTAGGCTGCTTTAGTTTGTAAAATTATTGTTATTTGTTTAATATTCATTGTGAATGTTATAGCCTATTTCTTTTACAATTTGTAATCAAACTACAGTTTACAACAGCAGCAAAATGTGATTTGAAGTAGTACAAATCTATGGAATTTGTTTACAAAGTGAAGGTATAAACAAGTAGCCTACACAAATAGCCTACATAGTTTAAATTATATTGTCTTAGTTTCGAAATTAATAATGCATAGGACTACTAGACTAGTCGATCCTTTGAGCAAATATAAAAACAGAAATCAGAGTTTCGGTTTATGAATTCATCGCTAGTTTCATTTTGTCATATTTATCCACAGGTTTCAACTGTCAAGTGTAGCCTATGCCAAGGAGGTTCTACATATAGTCATCATAAATGTTGTATTCTAATATGTATTGCCAAGAAACGTAGGCTACAAATACGTGGTATAATTTTAGAGAGATACGAAACCGTAGTTATGTTGAATAATGAATAATGAATGTGATAATTTTCAGTGACAAAGTATATGAATGCCTATATTCTTGGCGTAATATTTTATATATGTTTGTTTCTCGTAGGTAGCCTATGATGCTGAATCGCTGATAAACATCGTATGACTTCCATAGTATGACTTCCGGATTTCTTACAAACCTACATACAGGCCTATAATATTTAAGGGACACAACTCTTAGTATCCTCCCGTACGTGTATCTCATATGTAAGTCTGCATTGTACAGTGTACAGAGTTTCTTCAATACTTCAGTACATGGTACATGATGTACTAGCTTGCATGCTTCGTTGTATAGGTTAATCCTGTCAACAGAGCGTACATGGAGCAGTCAATTTGAACTTTCTTTGCCTGTTTGGTACAAAATAATAATTATGTTGACACTGACTCTGACTATTAGCTAAGTCTCTGTCATATGGGATCCCCATGATTAGGCATTATAACAAAACAATCGATTGCTTATCATTGCCATCGGCAGCATCCTCGCTAACTCCCCAGCATTACTTATAATTCCGTTCATGGTTCACTCCATGTTATACATGAAGTGAGTCCTGAACGGAATTAAGTACCCCCGTGGTTCGATGATGCATTGATAGGTGAAGTGATTTCTTTCGATGGGTTTGCGTGGCATTTCATGGCTGAAAATATATATATTACTTATGACGAATAATAAAAACAGACCTAGGTAGAGACAATATATGTTCGTCTTATCTGTTTGAGTCACTTTAACATCCATCAAAATGAAGGGTTTCATGGGATGGCTCCAGTAGGCCTATTCTTTCAATTATTACCTTGTTGAATTGCAATACGTGGGCTCTGAATAAACCTTTTTAATATTGAGAATATAGCACATGCTCTGCCATCAGCAGTATCACCTCGTCGCTAAATCAGCATATTAGGTGGATGTTTAAATTGCCACTGTTGTTAGAGAATGAGGCCTATATATTACACTCCCAGTTCCTTGTTAAGGACGTCGGCTGCAATTCCTATTCCATTTTATTTGACATGTTTAAAGCAAAAACATATTCAAAATTGTTAAAAAGAAAAAGAAAAGTGCATAAAATAAAATTTAAAAGTAATTGCCACCAACGTCTTTGACAAGGACTAAACATTAATTACCATCTTCCAGCGGTGACGTGCGAGAGGAGATCTCCAGCTAGAGTTGTACAGAATCTTATCATGCATACGTCTTCGCGGTTCTATGGTGTCCATGATGTAGGTCTGGTTCCCTCATTACCCCCACGGGCTGAGTATCTCCCAGCTGATCAGCAAGGTCAACTGAGACTCGTATCGGAGGGAAAACAATGCCAATCTATCTGCAATGTTTGCTTTCACTTCAAAGGGACGTCCGCTGTTTTTGATGAAGATGAAGGAAAGTAACGGGTCATCAAGTCAGGTGACCTCGAGAATTAGATAAGATAGGAAGTCGACAGAGGAAATGTAGACGTGGTTATTGTTTTATTGATTCCGTTATTGATAAGTCACCACTGATGCTGGGAGATTATTTTAGTATCAGCCAATAAAGGTATGCATGTAATGACTTCATATACAGTATGTGAAGTCAAAGAGACCCACTATATAATATATAGCTACTTGTATATTACTATCAGTAATAATATTTAGAATTGGGAGATGTTTGTTGTACTAGTTATATTGGATTAGTATTAGCAACGAGTAATCAAGACGAATCAGTATAGAGACAGTATAAATTGTACACACGATTTGAGAGGAGTAGGTATTTAAAGTGTCCTTAACTTTCTTATCTCCGTCTTGTGGCGGGAAGAAATAGAGCGAATGGCAGATCTTGAAATTCAATCCATGAAAAAAAATTGTGTTTACCTCGTGTATTTATGTTATTGATATTTAACTTTATATCATCACGTGTCATTCATTTTTAGTTTCTTTTCCGTTTTTAGAGCACAGATATTCAGCATTGTTGACAATGTTGACAGATTCGTTCCAGCGAGTTGGAGAATAAAAAGTGAGATATGCGAGGTTCTCACAGTACCGTCTGCCCTCCCACTTGGAAATCTCTACACTTTCTCGGTAATCTTATCTTTAAAGGACCAATCTCAGGAATTTTATCTAAAACTCTTGAAAATAACCTGTTCGTCTCGATCGTATTACGAATACTAGCTAGCGCTGGGAAAACGATTACGTCAAATTGTCATAATTGGATGTCGAGAGTGTGGCCTATACTCGACAGAATATCAGCATCCGTCCATCATAACCACCACTGACACGGCATGCCCTGCACCTTCTTCTCTTTACAACCATCTGATGTTACTTTAACTCTCTTCAGGCTGAAGTCAACCGGAGATGCCCAAAAGAGCAGTGACTGTGCCTGGTTGTGCCCAGTCCAACACATCCTCTTACTATAGCTGCTTACAGTACACATATCATATATAGTACTAGTATAGACTCCGTTTGAATTCTCTGTACATAACAGTTGGCATCATTTCGTGTTCTCGTAATAGAACAATATAATTGGCTCTAAAAAATAGATTATATAGACAATCAGAGATCTTGTTTAGAAAAGGTGCCGATCAGATGTTTGAAACACAGAGCGAGAGAAAAAATAGTGATGTTAAAAGGAAGTTGACTGATTCTTTGATATAATTCTAGGTGCATCAGTCTGATCAAAATTGATAAGTATACATATTAAATTCGAAATGGACTTGTAATGTAATTTACAATGCACAATGTTTGACGATGTTGACATAGACCTTCTCAAGTGGTATTCAAATGCGGAAGCTAATTTGCATAGCCAATGATTGAAATGCTATGACGCTACTATCAGTTCACAGACAATGTTATTTACCTTTCACCTGTGTACAACAATACGATATAATATGGAACTAGACGCTTCAAATGTAGAAGCAAAATATGAAATGTCCGGTAACTGGTACAGTGTATAAACTGAAACGAGGTGGAGAGTTAACGGCGTTGGTGGAACATGAACCCAACACGCAACAGTGTTAAAACTGAATGTGGCATGCGCATGCGTATATTGAAAGCTTTGATTAGGCCTATATACTTTTGATAACATTAATTCGAGTATTTAAGAGTACATTCTGGTAGAATACACACTGCATGTTGTTTTTGCTTTCTGTAGCCGCTACTCTTCAGCTGAAGATGGATGTTGGTGTATCCCCATCTGTTCCACGTGCAGTCACTTCGACTTGTAAACGCAGCATTCACGTCTGTTAGCAGCGTTATATTTTGACAGTCGACGTTCACATAGTGCGGCTTCTTCTCTTGCATCACATCACACCATTCCGCCAGAGCGGGGGGAACGTGTTTTTGTTCCACGTTATGTAATTTCCCAGACACTACAGAAAAAGTTCGGTTTTCTTCATCCGGAAATCAGGCGGGAGCGCGGTGGAACGTATTTACCGCTACGTTGGAAAATGTACCTTAAACATCTATAATATATAGCTGGGATGTCAGTCGCTTTCCAGTAGTTTTCCCTTAGAACTCGTGGAATGTTTTCAATAGATCAGTGAATAATTTAGTTTATCTGAGTTAGAGAAAAACAAAGATGTATATTGGTGAAATTATAATGTGCATTATAGCTAACATTTCTTAGGACCTATACCAAGATACATACCTAATTATCGGTTAACTGACAGAAAAATAACCGTTTGTGTAGTCATAGTACATATCAATTTTGCTAGGTCTGTTGACGTATAATAAAACTAGAATAATAACACTTTTTAAGGTATGTTAAAATACTATACGTGGTGGAAACCTATTTTAATACTGCATGGGCTCTGTGGATATCAACACAGAAACACGATACATGTCTTTCACGACGTCAATATTATATACTGCAATATCTATTTCATAAATCGGACATTAAAAGCGGCATGCCTTCTGACGTGTAATTACTCTCTCCGGGAGAGGTTTAGCTACATGGATATATATCCGATAGAGATCAGGGTGAATCACCAACACAGGATAAACACACACACCTTAAACATAGGGTGATGCGGGTTTCTTTCAAAGTTATTTTGGACGGCACCACTGAGCATTAACAACATGCATACACTCAGAGCTTTACGTGCACATTTGAATAAACAGATACAGACGAGTATCATTTAATGGCCAGTTATGCAAATACGGTATTGCAAGACTGGGTAGATATTGCAAGACCAAATGAAACTTTGAGAACCGAATAGATTTTGCAAGACCTATAGAACATTGAATGACCTAGTAGACATTGCAAGACCAAATTAACGAATATTGAAGAACCGAGTAGACATTGCAAGACCAAACGAACGTTGAAGGACGAAGCAGACATTGCAAGACCAAACGAATATTGAAGGACGAAGTAGACATTTAAAGAACATTGAAGGACGAAGTAGATATTGCAAGACCAAACGAATATTGAAGGACCGAGTAGACATTACAAGACCAAATTAACATTGAAGGACGAAATAGACATTGCAAGACCAAACGAACATTTATTGTTTTATTGCGGTCCAGATTACGTGTAATTATAAGAAGTTATCATTCAATCAATAACGGTTGTTAACGCCTGACAGGTAGTTAGAATTATGATCCCAACCAATCTGACTGACTATTATGCAATGCATCAAATACTTTGGTTTGCACGTGAAGATTATTACTATATGTATGATTGCATACATATAATATAATAGTATTCACGTATTTACCAACCATTCGTCGTTGCATTGCAGAAAGTACACGGTTAACTATGTTTTCCATCTTAAATACGCTTCCTCCGGCCCCTGTATGCGCAATGCATAATCTGAACATCTTGTTATTTTCCCTGTTGCACGCGTGCGTATGCATCCTAGATACAGGACGTGTACTCTGGAAGTGCATGACTGTTGGCCTGTTGCAGGCTTTCAAAACAGCGTCTGGCTATATGTTAGTATGTAAATATTAACTGACAATTCAGACTTCAGTGTTATAACATTACTCTTTAACATTTGTCGTAACACTTGTTTTACCACTTGAAAACATACTCGTACCTGTACAGTACAGCTGTTTGTAATTAATGTCAATTATATTATGATAGTTATCCATACAAAGATTTCATAGTATGGTCAATTTGCTATATTAATGCTACAGTTAACAAAAGATAAATATCCTGTATATTCTAATCAATTTTCAACATAATTACTAGTATACTTCAGAAATTAATTCGTAATTAACTTCCTTTCCATGGTACATAAATACTAAATTAAGAATATCGGTCGCATTAACGTTTCATTGGTGACGAATTGAACATGGCCGCCATAAATAATCAGACGGTCACACGCACTAAATGAGACGAGGCATATGATTGGTTAACAGGTGACGACGATAAGCTCGTGCATTGTATAATGTCTGTAATATGTATAGATAAGATATATGTTTTTTACGGTATATTTTATCTTTACTGCAGATATCGCTACAACCAGCAGCTACTCGCTGAATATCACGTGATAGCACGTCGACAACGTCATTATGACAGCCGTGCATTTATAAGGATGTTCTAGTAACATTAACGTCTACTACATAGTAGTCTATATACGTTTTAGATAGTATCACATCACTTGAAGACAGAAACACGTCGCAATATGAAATGTTTTGGACTATTCCGAATATGAATACTACAAATATGTATGGGCTTTCACTCAATGTATGTACTTGTTTAATGTATCTCGACATATTTCAACGGTTCCTTGTGGTGTTCTGATAGCATTCACGACACTCGTCGGAAAGATTATGTTTGACAGTGGGTGTCGTGTTAGTCTACTTTCTATTCGGTCTGCGAGGCACTTGAAGTAAGGTCAATAAATTGTATATATAATACTGAAGTCACGTGTACTCTAAACTGACGGGTGCACGTGTCCTTGCTGTCAAAGTAGGAATTGTAACGTACAGGCCATCAGATGATCTGAACTAGTGGAGTTAAGCAAGCCGTGTCTTCACGTCGTACTTAGTGTGTGCCAGGTTTGAAATACATCAGACTTGACAAAGTAGCACTGACCTTGACGTGAAGGTCACCCCCAAGGTCGTCTGAAGCATTCAACGTTAGCAAGACAAGCGTCACGAGGTTGACACTGACGCGTCGCCAGCACGTGAAGAACTCTCTGTAGAAGCAAATTGATTTTGATAGTGCGCATATTTTCGAGAATGCTTGACGTTGGGGATACATGCATGAGGTTGTTATGAGTTTTGACGGCGAAAGTTTGCACTTGTCCCGTAAATGTTTGAATGACGACGCTCCTTCTGCACGTGCAGGTGTCAGTCAGAACGCAAGGGTTAAACATGAAGCACATCATTGAATATTTGCTAGTGTGCATCACACATTTAGAGGCCTACACTACAGTATACCACTTCACACTACACCGCAGCGCATCATGCATCACGCCACATTACGCATCAAACTGCCCCACATAAACTCACACCATATTGCACCACATCACGCACACCAGACTATAGTATAAAGCACAGTATCTCGAACATGCCATACTATACATCATATAATCTGACACCACATCACACACCACACTACATTATCACACTAGATCACACACCACACTACATTATCACACTAGATCACACACCACACTACATTATCACACTAGATCACACATGTATATACTCAAGGGTAGAAATAACGCTAACTTCATTTCTGGCGTGCCCTTTTGGCCCTCTTGATTTGCAATAATCCGTTCTGTTTGGGGTTTTTAAAACTGCTAAATAAAAACATAAATCTATGTTTATTACGTATAAATATGCATAATCGCACATGTTCACATCTCAATTGAGGTATACCTAATATTTTTCTTGTATGATTATTGAGAAGCATCTTGACGTCACCTTGAAAAGGTTGAGCTTTTTCGTTTTGTATTACAATTCGTTTTGTATTACAAGGGCCCTCAGATGTTTAGGAGAGCACTCTATAGTTTCAAGAATAAAGTGTCATTCTGGCTATCTGGGAATTTACACTTAGTTCTACCCCTGCTGTCATCCTCTCACACCAGGGATACTTTATTACGCTCAGGACTACCACAGTGAAGTGTGAACGTAATTAAAGGTACCCCTGGGGTGCGAGGATGCCCCTGCTGTATACCATCATCACCCCATGCCACTCATCAATTTGCCAATGAATGTATTGTTCTCGCGCAATGATAATATACTAAAGATAAATATATTCATGCTTTCTTCTTTGGAATCTGATAGGATCCGGTTAGCAAAAAAACCACTATGCTTTTAACCCGATTCAAACAAGGTTTATTTAAAAAACATCTGAGCTAGGGGTACTTTCTTTTGATCGTGAGTGTAGTAGTGGTCCCTACTGCAATTAGTATTAATTCCTTGCGACAATGACAGTATATGACAGTAAATGAGACCAGTAATCATTGTTTTTCTTGCTTGTAGAATGAACAAGTGCCACAAGTCTGTATTCCGTGTACCTAGGTGTTCAAAGATTATCTAAAGAAATAAAAATGGACCGCCCCACAGTTTATGGGGCGTAATCTTACTAATGAAAGTCCAATCGTGAAGTGCTGGGGTTATTTTTCCTACCATATATGTTTATTTGTTTAGGAGGAAGTCGGTATCGCTCCGCGGTGTGATCCGCCGGAAGGTGTCCATATGCGCTGCTTGCCTAATGTTTATGACAGAAGGGTTGCCAATGAAGAGTATATGATTGTTATTTCTTTAACAGAACAACATCCAGTGATATTATGTGTGTTAATATGGCCCACTCCATCAGATCTTTGATAGAAATCTATGTTTGTTTGAATCTCGCGTGAACGATAAAGTGCGTGACTTCCAGACAAGCCGCTTGATTTTTCACTTTCCACGATTTGTTTGTCGACGATAGACGTCGCAACGAGCAGTAATATATTACACCGCTGATCCTAGTTTCATCACTTAAGGCAAATGCTATCATCACTCTTAGAACTATAATGTTTCCGTTCCTTTTCTTCAGTGATCATAAAAAAGGTTTGAATTTCGCTATTTGGCCACGTGAGCTCAGTTCTTGTGTACTTATAGGGTTGTACGTCAAATAATTCGTAAACTTCAATAACTATTCACATACAGTAATTGTTTTCATAGTACAAGAAAAATAAGGAAATGGTCATACCTATAGATGTATTCGAATACGAAACATAGTTTCATTACCATGACGATGGTGGTGGTGTCGTGGCTGTAATGATCATTATAACGATGACGACGACGACGATGATGATGATGATGATGATGATGATGCTGATGTCGATGGTGACTACGACAAAAGAATGAACTTCAATGAAATCTTCATGATACGGTGATGATGATGATGATGATGATGATGATGATGATGATGATGATGACGATGACGATAATGATACTGATGATACTGATAATGATGATGATGATGATGATGATGATGATGACAAAAACATGAACTTCAATGAAGTCTTCATGATAAGATGGTGATTACTGATGATGATGATGATAATAATAATAATGATAATGATAATGATGACAACACAAGCATGAACTTCATTGAAGTCTTCATGGTGATGTAATCATTGCTAAGAATAGAATAGTATTCGCAGTCACCATGTATAGTGATGTATAGTGTGAGGCACCCGCTTCTTCACGTCACCGTGCCATTGGCGGACCTTCAGAAGGAAGTCGTTCTACAGCTAATTATGCGTGTGTTCATGAGTGAAGTGAGGAGAACATTTATCGCTGCCAGAATCTGTATAAAAAAAATAATCTGTTGTTTTCAGTAACCTTTCCAATGCTGTTGAGTGACTGAGTCAGTACGCAATGCGTGTCTGTGAACACAGGTATAGATTCACTGTATACCTACATGGATATGCACTTACAGTGTTCCACAACCGCAAATAAATAGTAGCAATTCTTATAATACATATGGCTTTTTTAATTAATACTGTATAATGACATGTCAGTGACTGAAATCTGTTACTTCTACGTTAAGCCATAGATTATAAGAAACTTTCTTTTTAAATCTCTGTTTAAGCTTATAGATATTTCACGCACACTGCACACAATATATCATCGTGTATGTAATATCTATTAGTGTAATTGCGTATGTACACGAAAATAGTATTTATGTAATATATTGACAGTCACATCCACACGCGTACGCTTGAGGCAATGCATGTTTCATCGTATGATGTGCACTTCCCAGTAAACAAAGCAAAGATAAATGTGTCTAGCAGACATTGTTGTGTTTCCCACGGACTTTGAGCTCATCGCTATTGTCTGTATTGACAGGTTTTACCTCAGTGTTTCTGCTGAGTCATCACTCATCCGAGGTACCATGTCTGTATTCCTTACATAACGTGGAAGGCGGGGGACGGGGGGGGGGGGAGGCGGAGCAACGCTCAGACGGACCTGTATCAGAAGGCACTGCATAATTCCACCCCGCCCCACCAAACCACCCACCACCCACTTCCATGGCACAACACCAAGAGCTAAATGCATTGGGTTATTTTCACAATTGCTTTTGGTCCGACATTTAGGCTACATGCATTACATGGAGTATTTCTAGATCGTGAAAGGTGACGGTTACGAAATGTTAGTTTGGTAACGGTAGCGTCTGTGTGTGTTTGGTTACGCTTGGAATATATCTGGCTCGGCGCGAAACACAAGTGCACGCATTTGAGTTGTTGCACGAGAGGTGGGGTTGTCAAAGAAGTGCAGTGTGTGTAACTGTACACTGCAGACAGTGAGGTGATTGGCAGAGGTCGGGCACTGGCTCCGAGACGTACTGCCTGCACCAATGTTGTCAATGTCAGAGCCACAGGCACGTCAACACGTCACCACACAATCACCACACAATCACCACACAAAATCACCACACAATCACCACACAATCACCACCGATGTTAATCCTTGTCAATGACTTTGCGTGAGATGGTTTTTTTTCCGATTATTCCGATTTTTTTTATATTTAAAAAAAATAAAATGTTTGGAAAAAATCTTTCAAAATATAAAGAAATGGCCACGTAACGTCTTCGACAATGACTGAACTGGCGTGTGGGGGTAGCCGTGGATGTAGATTGTATACGACCATCCACACGTCACCACACCCGCACCATTGGTGTGTGTACGCATGCATATATTGTATTACTTATGACGGTCCTCTATTGGATCATCTGAAGTCATGTCCAAGGCCTTCTTAAGTACACACGTCACTGGAAGCGTTCTGTACAATACATACATGTGTATAAGAGCAGTCACTTGATCTGTACCTCGAGGATGTTCGTCTATGTGAACCATGATACACGGCAGCAACATTACACGACAAAACATGTACCGTACATTTAAAGAATCCTTTTAGTCCCCTTTCCTCAGAGTAACGCTACAGAACCTTTATTAACATGAAATACAATCACCTTCAAGGTGTCTACAAGAATGCGTCTGTGAGTAACAGTACTATGAGCATCTCATACGTGACGCATCTCAGACCAGCTTTTATACGGATAAACACTAATGGACGTGTACTTTATGTTTACATTGTATCACTTCCGTTGAGACAGTTCAGTACAGATCCCCACTTTGAGGTTGAAAGTTACTAATGCTGTTTGAGGAAAGAGGATTAAAATTAACACACCTCTTCCTTTTGGTGTTCTGTAACTTCTGAGTATGTTGTACAGAGCTTGTCAAACTGAGATCAACAAAATACAACTCGATGTAACCTGTTTCTTCTCCTATATCTCGTCTACCTATGTAAACCGTGAGTGCGTGTGCTTGCACTTGTATTCGTCTCTTGTATTCTACTTTCCGTAAAGTAAATGTTATAACAAATCACCGACTATTTATTGACCGCTATTTTGAGGTCTTCATCCTGTACCAGTAGGCCTTAGCAAGACGAAGTAATAATTACATTGGATTCAATACATACAGAGTTTACGATGTAACGTAGCAATATTTGTATTGGTTTGCATAACTTTGAGATGATTTTTAATTTAGAAATTCAGTATTTCTTTTGCATTGTGAAATTGCACAATGATTGGTAATTTAGAGATTTAGTATTGTTTTGCATTGTGAAAATTAATTACACACATCGTCTGTGATTTGTTAAACTGTAGCATTGTATATTTATGTAATATTTCTAACACATAAATTGATAGGTATTTGAAATCTTGAACCCATGGTTTATGATCATTATAAGCTCATTGTACGTATACCTCAATAGGTAAACCATGCGCCTAAACATGTTTGTGTGGAAATAAAACCACAGACTTCGTTTCAAAGACAATTCGGGCGCAGAAAAGAAAATATTGACAGAAGAACGATTATCACCGAAATCTGAGTCTAGCTTAACCGAAAAAAAAGTGCCGCGGCCACCCAAATTCAAAAAGTATCAGATAGAGGTGATTATATAGTTGAACACCGTGAGGGTTGGGCGTAGGTGACAGTACAACCGGTGTGGGGTATCATAGTGCCACTCGAATTTATTGCCCTGTACATCGTTCTTCACTGGCGGAATGTGCTGACAATTTCTCTATTATGTGCCCATGCACACCGTTTTTCAATAAGATTTGAACCCCTGGAAATGTTCGCCATAATAAAACTCATTGGCTTTGAAAGATATATGTGTATGGGGAGAATTTTAGGCTGTGAAATAGCCTTAACTATTGTGTATTCTCTGGCTTTGAATCTAAACCAAAATATCTGGAGGGTCAATATACACTCATAATATAACATATATACAATAGAAAACCTAGGTGATTACGTTTTGTCAACTATGTAATATCATTTCAAGAACTATATATATGTAATCTCTTTCCAAATCTGTGAATGTTTCACTTGTCCATGGACATTGAGCAACACGTAAGTGCTTAGTAAGTCCACTGTTGTCATAATTATAATTATTTGCGTATTTGATATACTTTACCTGTGGCTTTTGATAGTAATACAAGTTTTTTTATTTAATTGAGCACATTTCACGGTCTGCATATATATACGAATTACAACGTTCCTGGTGAATTAGTGAGTCGCCGCCTTCATTTCCGAGATAAATGAAACGATGACACACAATTTAAGTAGTTACATCAATCTTGGCAGTCACGCCAGCCTAAAATTCCAATAAGTAAAGTTAATAAAGAGAGTGACACGTCGCGCATCACCGTCCGCCATTACAACTCTAATTACGAAGTTCACGTGGCGTCACTTCCGGCGGAGGACCACTTGATTCTTGAATCGTCCGCCAGATGGCGTTATAAACTCCACATGTTGTTTTTCTCTCTAAATTATCACCAAATATACAGGATGGTTTCATTGATTCCTACACGTTGCGTTAACAGATGTCCTCGCAGATATATTTGGTATATTCATCATTCCGGCAGATCTTACTAACTGGGTGCGAGTGGCGGATGTTTGATATTATTCATGTAAATTTAATGGTAAACCAACAACCGTTCGTCTAAGATCAATTGAACGAAGACTCGTCCTAGTACATGTACACTGAATTTTCACAGGAAACATACAATGCTACGTTTCTCTCGTGTTATGAGGCGTATCTAGATTTCTATATTTGCAATGTATCATATATACTTGCTTTTCCTGTGAATATGTGTATCTTGTGTGACTCAAGTTGTCTCCTATCGTTAGTAATAATAAAACGATGCTGTTGGGAAACTGTGGCGGACGTTGATACCACTCATTGCTCCCACTGATGACACCAAGTACAAATTGTCACTTCAATCGATGTCTGCGTTTTCAAATATTTAAGTAAAGGAATCAACGTTTATACTAATTTCTTGTACATGTTTCTTGAAAAGCATGCAATATGTATCCAAAACCTTCATGTGATAAATTGTAGCGTTGTTTCTTCTGATTAGGTTTCGCTGTCATGTACACACCATCTCCGCAAACGAATGTTATGTAGGATTATGCTGCAACGTTGTCCTATCTCTCAGATACACCTATACTTTTGTTTTTAAATAATTCATTAAGACAAAGCAGCATGGACAACAACTTGAGTTGAAGACAACTTGAAGTCATCAACAATTTACAGGATGGTTACTAATTGTTTTAATTATGTTCAATATATAATCATTAATGATAATTGTAAGATTATTTCTTTCCGAGTACTACACTGGATATCTTCTGCTAGGTGAATCGAGGCACGTCTCTGTGTAAGTTCACTTTTTGTATCTCCCCCTGTCGAGCTCTATGCATCGCTTCTCGTGTTACGCAATGCATGGAGACAAAAACGTATTCTGTACTCATTTGGTAACTGTTCCCACCGGAAGTAATGGTTTTCCCAGGAGTAACCTGGCCTTCAGACTGACATACCCTGCAATACCAACCCTGCAACCTGCATACCTGCATACCTGTATCTAAGTTTAGTATATGAAGTTGCAGATTCTCGTGATCACATGATGTAACAACTGTAATAATGTGAAAGAATACATAACAACTGTAATAATGCGAGAGAATACATAACAACTGTAATAATGCGAGAGAATACATAACAACCGGAAAACATCACAACTGGTTCTGTAATAATGCGAGAGCATACATAACAACTGTAATAATGCGAGGGAAACATAACACCTGTAATAATGCGAGAGCATACATAACAACTGTAATAATGCGAGGGAAACATAACAACTGTAATAATGCGAGGGAAACATCCTCCTAACAACAGTGAACCAGCAGATAACGTCTAGCAAATGTTGCTGTTTTTGGTAGAGCATACTACTACTCTTTTATATAACAAAAATAATATTAAATAGTAATAATAATCCATATTTATAAATTGGTTTTCTCTTCGAATGAGTACGCTCAGTATCGCTCGGATTTAAAAACACTGTATTTCTTGGAAATTAATAAAATGTGTAGAATATATCAAACCTCTATCCTGACTTAGTCAAGATACGATATCCTCCATCTATATGTTTCTTTTGGTGTAAAACGTAAATATAAGGTTAGCTCTGTTAAAGTATTACATATTGAAAATAATGAAAACATAGTAAGCGCAATAGTAGTAGAGGCACTAGCAGTAAACAGTAGTAGTAGTAGTAGTAGTAGTAGTAGTAGTAGTAGTAGTAGTAGTAGTAGTAGTAGTAGTAGTAGCGGGTAGTGGCGTCCATTGTATTGTTCATCCTGAAACTTATATGTCGCCGGGTAAAGATGCCACTGGCGGTAAATACTAGCCACACGGAGATATTCCAAACCACGCCACGAAACAGCTGCTCTTTGTTTTTACAAAGTTAAAGAATTTCAAACGGACAACTCTAGATATCAATATTTCAAAAAACAACAACGATGAGTCATTGATAACAGTTTAATGCTATGAAGGTTTCAGCAAGTATGCGTAACAATCCCCCTATCCCGAGCAGGTGTTGCTTATCACGTTCTTTTTATATTGTTAAGCTTAATACCGTCCACGCAGACCATCGCCATGGTGCTTTATTTCTCATATACTATACCATATTTCTCCCGTAGTATCACGCCTGTAAAATGTATGCCCATTAATTCGAAAAGATTCAATTCTGATAGCACAGTCAATGGTGGGAGATATTAGTTGGAGATATCTTATGTTGAAGAGATATCACGAAGCGACACACCTGTCGTTAAGCCTAGCGTCCACACAACTTCCGATAAATAGGTCTGACAATGTGACGATTTGTTGAAATTATTTGTATCTTAGTTTATTTTGTCTATGTACAAAAAAAAAGGAAGTTATCTAAACATATTTTAAATTGGATTAATGTCTACGACAAGAGTTGAGTGTTGTGCCGACATCACTTTAGACCTTGCTAACGGTCTTCAAGAGTCTTCACGAGACATTAACCCAAATTCTAATTTCCCCTAGAGCGCCCCAAATGTTCCTTTTATGATGCCTAAAGGGGGCTAAGTCTGTGTGCAAAGCTAATTCGCAATCCCAGCTTTGAAAATGAAAATACAGAAACTGGCGGGCAGCTAAACAGATTTTAAAGAAATTCAGAAGTCGTTTACTGGTCTTCTGCTTGAAAACAGCAGACAGAGAGGCGCCACGGGGAATCCCTGACGATTTCACGGGATAATAGACTGGTGCCAGTTTCACACCATGACGGCAACATGAACATGAAACTGGTTGCAATTCTCCTCAGCGCTGATGTAAGTATGTATAGCGGCTGTAGGACTACACGGGTCATGCGCAGAGTTGTGCTCGCTGTAGTAAAAAGAACATTTCTTCTATTTGCTTGGATGACATGATTGATCAAATCGTATTAATCTTCTTAATAACTCAACGCTCTCCAATGATAACGTGCATACAATACCAGCTGTATAGGTGTCTAATACAGAAACTGTATTAATTAATTAATGTTGGCACCATGCATGTGTGTGTATGTGTGTGTGTGTGTGTGTGTGTGTGTGTATGTATGTGTGTGTGCGCGTGTGTGTGTGTGTGTGTATGTGTGTGTGTGTGTGTATGTGTGTGTGTGTGTGTGTGTGTGTGTGTGTGCGTGCGTGAGTGTTATGAAGGACAGAAATACATCATGTAACTATAAGACATGTGGAATGATTAACATAAAGCATGTATACCACAACGTATACAGCACGTCACCCTATAATCTACAGGATTGACATCTTCCTCTGACACACAAGGCCATTGCCTATTTAGAATATGTCATTGACTGTCAAGTAGACGATGGCCATTGTTTCAGAGGATGGCATGACATGACTGCCAGAAACAGACAGACACAGACAGACAGACAGATAGAACCTATATTAATCTCTAACTCCTATAGGCAACATAAACTTTTACAAATAAAAGCGTATTGCATTTAAACTTGACAATGTATGCCATGATTCATAGATGAGAAACGTGTCGTGATTGATCTAAATAAGGTACAAATGATGCACAGTGTCATGCGACATGATTGTCAGACAGCGTAGAGTTATGAAGTTTATACACATGGCACAGATTGCCCTTTTGGTGCAGCAACCTTCGTGTACCTAGAGAAGTATTCTACTCTCAGATTTAATAAACAATATCAACTAAATATGTGTTCAACACCTGTTAATTATTTTATTAGAGAAGCTCTGTGGAGGTAGCGAGTGCATAGTGCCCAGACAGTGCAGACATAGCTAGGCTGCAGGTGGATATATTTTCCCACGTTAGGTCGAGGTGGAACGAGGTGCAGAAAATAAACAACGCTCTCCCTCAACTTTAAACAAGCCACCTCGCTGTTTATCTTATCGAATACATTCCATGCAAAATGATAACTTTCAGCGGCATTCCCTTCGCATTTCTCTTCCTCGAAAAATCGTATCACGAAAATTGGGGAATCTCTACGCGTGTCAGAATCGGCGATACTGAGAATATATCGACGTCGGGGACTGAACAAAGTGCGATGACAGAAAGATAATAGAGCGGATGACTACAAACACATTTCAGTATCGGCACGTAAATCATCGCTTTCCTCCACATGTTTACTCTTGAATAATGAACTACTTTCGTGAGCTGTAGTATCCCCCCACCCCTCCACTTTTCCCACCGCGACCACAACCCCCCGCGCGAATCACGCCACCTGTTAAAGGTATCCCTCCGACTTCCGGTCTGGAATGTATTAGCCCAAATGAAGTGTCTGACAAATGAACACTTCTTCATGCATGAGGACGATTGTAGAGAAACTCACCAATTAGACACGTTGAAATCTCTAGGTATTTGATTACAGCCAATCAGGGGGAATAATTGCAGATCAAATATTTCTTTCAGCTGAAACAAATTAAATGTTTTCCGTGGTACTTCCGCTGGATACGCTATCTTGGCTCATCTGGTGCTGGAGAGCGTTATGTAAGAGTTACGCTCTCGTTGTTGTGGATCCACACAGAGCTAATGCCTTCCAGTTGTCTGATGGTTTACAAGATTCTACGTCAGGCAACAGAAACGATTATTTTCCTTGATGAAGATCCAGCTTCAATTCCATAATGAATTAGGCAAAATGATTACAATATAGCTATAACTATTCTACACAAATACGAACTGGATTCTTTTAACTAACTATTAAATAATAGTTACGTAGAACCTATCCAATTGAAATACAACAACAATAACATAAGCTGCTACGTAAATGAACACATGACGTTTTAGACATATACATACATGTATTAATGCTATACGTATTAATGCTGGACGTGTCTATATTAATGAATAGTACATATACAGGTAATACTCTACCAATGTACTGGAACATCACACCAGTCGAACGTACAAGATTGAGCCATGGATATGTAAATTTGCAAGCCAGTTATTGGTTGAAATGTTGGAAACACATAATTTTATGTGGAT
>JAVCKZ010105573.1:0-10647 GCA_034780755.1 Lepetodrilus elevatus
CTCTCTCTCTCTCTCTCTCTCTCTCTCTCTCTCTCTCTCTCTCTCTCACACACACACACACACACACACACACACGCACGTTTCTAAGTTGGTATTAGGTAAAATAAATCCTTCCAATGAAACGCGTGCAGATGGGTAGATAATGAACTTACCATATACATTTTTTTCAGCGTTGGGTGTAAAGTTCAACTCTTCAATATTCAATAAGATTCCATAGCTTAGACTAATGGTTTTTCATCGTGTATGGAAGCATATGCCAAGTGTTTATACATGTATAAGTTTGGATGCCAAACATACCAGTGTGAGTCATCAATGGGATGTTTCCAGTTTCCAGTTTCCAGTTTCGTTCTCTCCAGATAATGGTAACAATCAAAGGGCGTAACCGATGCACCCTCTTTGACCCATTAGACAGTACTAGCTAGATAATTCACCGGTTATAAGCCCTATGACGTCCCGATATGTCCATAGAAAAACAACTCTCCTGGGTTAAGAGAACAACCGTTTTCTGCCATGACCCAGTTCCTGAGAAATGAAGCCACGAAGACTCAGTTATATACTAGTATAGGATAGCAGTCTATGTTTTAATACCAACGATACAGCTCCTATGTAACCTACATGTAGTTAAAACACATCACAAACATGTGCATGCCATGTCTAACTAAATATAGTAGACTACATGATGTTCAGCATTACCGTTATATGAACTTTGCATATGCGTGTTTACATTGTTATGGGGTATTAATTTCTTATTGGCATGTGAAAATCCTTCCTCGTTCCCACAGTGCCATTGTTAGCATCCAGCCAGTCAGACAGACTGTAAACATCCTCTGACACGAAGTAAGATTAACTGCCATCGGCAATGATTTGACCTACGCCCTTCTGTAAAATATACATCGACCTCAAAGAGGATCCCAAGTCCATGTATGTTGTCATATATGTCATATAACCAACAAAGACATCTATTACTTGAATTTGTTAACCAATCTGTTACTTGTACCCAATCCTTTAATTTCTACTGTAAGGAACATGTTTCAACTAAATTCCAATTGCATTCAACGTCAAACCGTTTTTGAAATGAGCAGCTGTATACGGTAACACCAGCATCAGATATACGTACCCCAATAGAACTTCCAAACCCATACACAGCCCTGTGACCACACCCTGTACTTAGACCCAGGGACACTTTAATGTATTCTCCGTATCCCTATCCCTGTTCTGTTCTGTTCTGTTCTGTTCTGACACACGTGCCTGCATTCAAGGGTGAAGACAATGAGAGGACAAAGGCAGTAATTGGCTTCAAACTATCACAGCCCCGGGCATCCCGTATTGTTGTTAATAATCCTTGATTCGAAGACTGATGACAAATCAATGTCAAGTACTTGGCTTGAGGCGGGATCGCGTTTATTTGCCTAGCCCTCGAGAGCACAAGTACATTTCCAGTAGTTCGAAGAAATCACGGTTTTTGAAAATGTGTATGCGACAGCTGCTATTAGATGAACGCATTACTTTGGGTCACGGATGGAACACTGGGCTTCTGTGGTAGCATTTCTCTCTTAGGTTTAATTACGTAACTTTCCAATTGACTTCATGAGAATACTTTCTGTTCTGTTCTGTTCTGTTCTGTTCTGTTCTGTTTTGTTCTGCGTCTTTATTTCAATGCTTTGTGATTCTACTTTAATAATAATAATAATAATGATAATTTTAGGGCCTAATTTCCAGCCATCGCTGCTCATTGGCCTTCACATTATTACCACCGGTCAATGGATCACTGTGCAATTAGATTCCATCTCGACTCCCTGGGGAGTATACAACCAAGCTGCCGTTCGTCTCGTTCAGATTTCATTATTATTATGACATGAATATAAACTATGTATATACAAAAATATATCCTAAAGAACACAAAAAAAGACTGTATGTATGTCCTTATGCTGCATATAGATCTAGATCTATAATAAAATATATAATAAAATAAATAAATAAAATAAAATAAAATAAACTGTATGTCATAATGGTACATATACATGTATATATCCCTCGACACGTTTACCATGCATACTCGAGTTCCTCATATGGCAGCCTAAATCAATTATTTACAATTGCTCCTCTGGATCATCCATATGAGAAGCTATCTGGCACGTTTCTCCGACATTATCGATCAATTATATTCGACCATTGCTCGACCTGTATACTAGTGTCTGCAGTGGGAGATGCAGTTGGATGCCACCCATCAACGATCATGAGGATATACAGCCAGTCATAACTCGCAATAATGCCAATCTGGCTGAGGAAACTGATGGCACTATTCTAGCCATAGTGGCATTAACACATGTATTCACGCAATGGGCAATGGGATTTAGCGATTCTAACCATAGAACCACGCGTTAGGTGGTTTGAATTTATCAAGGAGTAATCATGTGAAATTTCCTATTAAACTGATGGCACTATTCTAGCCATAGTGGCATTAAGACGTGTATTCACGCAATGGGCAATGGCATTTAGCGATTCTAGACATAGAACCACGCGTTAGTTACATGGTTTGAATTTATCAAGGAGTAATCATGTGAAATTTCCTATTAAACTTATGGCACTATTCTAGCCATTGTGGCATTAACACGTGTATTCACGCAAGGGGCAATGGCATTTAGCGATTATATCCATAGAACAACACGTTAGTTACATGATTTGAATTTATCAAAGAGTAATCATGTGAAATGTCCTATTGAACTTGTTTTCATCCGTTTGCTATTATTGCGTACTATTCCTTCTGCCCTGATGGTAATACGAATCTAATATAAGCTAAAGCTCACTTGGCCTACCTTCTATATCAGTGAATAAGTGCAAGTGCAATCGTTCTAGGTGTTTGAGATGTGGCTTTCCCCCATAATGTGAACATCATGTCGATGAAACGTTCCGCGTCTGTAGCCAAAGTTAATGGACGGATATAGAAGGTTCTCGTCCGCTCGTGGAAGTGCATCCATCATCTCGTCATCTGGACTAATGGTCCACACTCCCAGACCAATGTGTGTTATAAGACGTATCACTCTCTGATGGATTGTGTTGACAGTTGCAATACAAACACGTGCGGCTATGATGGTAAATGGTTGAGAGTGATGCCTATACAACTTGCATGATTGAAAACAAGTAATAATCATAATAATCACATGCGGACCTTGTGAATCACGATGAGCACGACTTTCAAGGTATATTATCAGAACATTTGTTGTTGACAACTTTAGAAAGATTGTTTGATATTATGTCGCCATTTAAACTTTTGAGAACAGTACCATTTCTGCAGTGATAACATATGTAATACGTTAAGACGGTATCACTGTTCTAGACACGTGTGTCTGTTTGCATGATGTATATGGGACAGCTTCTCAAACTGTAATTATTTCCCGCCATTGCTAGACTAACCATCTGGGACACTTCAGCATAAACATCCGCATACTTTGAATGGCTTAAAACTCACAGCTCTCGGTGTGGAGCAGGCATGCGAGGGAAAACCTCAGATGAGATGAGACTGTTCGCATGCATTGTAAATCCCGGTGGAACGAGGCTTTAATTTATAACACGAACGTGTTCGGTTACCGTTCCTAGTTTACAACAGTTGCACAACCGCTAGATGGCGGTGCGTGCTAAAGAAGCCTGCATTCTAGAGATGTCAGTTACAAGGAATGTGAAGAAGACGCAGATTAGCGGGTGTTTTTTCTTCTTTTCAAAGTAACTCTACCGCACCTGCCAGTTCCACCGGTCGACAATAAGCCCATATACAGAACCAGTTAACAGTGTTAACTCTCTTGTTACTTAACACGGATTAGTTGTGAAACTGAACATGGATTATTTGAATGGATTATGATCCATTGCAATTATAAAACTACCAAATCACATAGTACGTACAGTTAGATTAGTTTTCGTCTTTAGATTAACAAAACACTAATAAAAATATTAAACACATTATATTCAATTTACTATATACCTGACAGGCAGACCCCCACTATGATAATTATTATTGTGAAGGCTACACTTCTTTAACATATTTCTATACATATTACAATACTGGGATAGGCTTTAGAATATATATATTTTGCGGTGTGTGTGTGTGTGTGTGTGTGTGTGTGTGTGTGTGTGTGTGTGTGTTTGTGTATGTATGTGTGCATGCACACAAACTGTGTTTGTCACCGTGTGATAAAATCGAGTGTATTTTCATCATTACCAGATGCTAAATGTCCCAGGAGCCATAGATGTTCAGATTGCGCTTACAAGTCTGGCCACGTATACAGATCCTTAGTAGATACTCACAACATAATGTGCATCCGGGAGGCCTTGTGTTGTATGTACTTTTTAATATCCATGCGACACTTCGACTTTTCTGCAGCTTTGATATGGTTCTTGAATGCGAATGGATTACTGTAAAAACCTTGTGTTTGGTTGGTTGTATATCGGTGTTGCTGTCGTGTGTTATAGCTACTCGTACACAGGATATGGTCATCAATGATGACTTCAGCACCTTCTTCTATAGTATGACAGGATTGACTTGTATGCTATTGTCGGCCATAGCCGTGGTCTGTACATGAAAGAAGCTTAACCGTCCACACTCAGGTCATGTGCACGGTGCAAGTATTGATTATGTTATCAAATCGTAGTAAATATATTTATTTCAATTGCCAAGCCGTCAATGATAATTGATTTCCACGGATGATAAATGAATGCTGTGAAATATGGACACTGTTCCTGGAGCCTATCTTTACAATCCTGCATTATACGTGTGGTTATGGAGATCAGTTAAAGTGACTATTATATCTGTGAATGCGTATTGGCGAGAGCGCCATGGATTCTAGAAAAGTGAAGCATAATATGCCAAATTTGTATAATCAAGAACTGAAACGCCAAGTATGATGTATTGAGGTTATGCCATCAAAAATATTAGCTGCGCTTCTTCAAGGCAACAGCGCTATCGTGAGCACAGTAGGATAGGGATGTATTATGATGTTTCTAGTTCGTTAGAATGTCAATGAAAGCTGGTCCTAGTAATTGAGTGCCCGGTGATAACATCCGTATTCCCAGTTGAACCCAGCCCCCACAAAAGATCAATACATCTCAACCGTCCCTCGAGAGTTGGTCATTCTGGAATCGATATGGTTGCTACAAGCTGCATTGTCCGTCCAAGGAACAAGACGTGGCGTATTATGGCCGTGTGTCGATCTCATTGTCCATGCGATCTCTCTGTCTAGGTGATCTCACAGTCTAGTTGATGTCTCTGTCTAGTTGATCTCTCTGTCTAGTTGATCTCTCTTTCTAGGTGATCTCTCTGTCTAGTTCACCTCATTGTCTAGGTCATCTCTCTGTCTAGGTGATGTCTCTGTCTATGTGATTTCTCTGTAGGTGATATCTCTGTCTAGGTTATCTCTCTGTCTAGGTGATCTCATTGTCTAGGTGAACTCTCTGTCTAGATGATCTCTCTGTCTAGGTTATCTCTCTGTCTAGGTTATCTCTCTGTCTAGGTTATCTCTCCGTCTAGGTTATCTCACTGTCTAGGTTATCTCTCTATATGAATGATGTGCGCATAGCATGCATACTTCATCCACAAACGTGACCTTTCTTCTTTATCAGCCATTCGGTCTCTGGAATTTACCATACTTCCATGTAGCACGACTTGAATCGATGGGCAAACCTATAAGTAACTCTCGCGTAACTGTCGTTCCTCGGATGTAGTGTTTGTAGGTATACTATAAGTATATATACGCTATTGAAGTACTAGGAATGTTCACGCATATAATGTTTTAACTGGGATACGAGAGGTGATTGCTATTATTGCTGAATGAGTGATCATGAGGTAATCTTGGCAAGCCTAATGAAAATGTCAGAACAGGTATACCACGTGAAGTTTGGTACGTTGGAAAGATAAATGGCGCAAATAATGCACATACGTTTCTCTTAATTAGATAGCGTGTAACAGTTAAGGGTCCCATGGACTTTGGAACATGTTACATGCTCTCACGTTCTTCGTTAACTTGAAGAGATGATTGTTTCAATGTTAGATGGTATGTTTGAGCTTCGATGTATTCAATTGTAGTTAGTCAGGGGATCCGTTTCACGAAGCTCTCGTATCCGTTATGAGACCACAGCGGTCTCGTAAGTTCCCGGTCGTCATGTATAAGGAACCGCTATGAGATTGCAAGGGATTGCAAGGGATTGCAATCCTGTGCGTTATAGCAAGCAACATTTAATTTTCGATTATCTTGTAAATATTCCTGCTTAGAGTCTAGACAAATTACATTTGGAGAATCGTGTCTGAATGATTTAAAACAAATTCATGAATTGTAGTTGGGGTTCTTTGGGTAGAGTAACTTATATCCTCAACTGAATAACTAAATAACAATAAATAACGATTGGTTGCATAATCCAAGATTACCTTATTTTTTTTGTCGAGTCAGTAGATTGTCTATTTATCACGTATACCACGGCATGGCAATATCTCACTGTTGCGTTGCCGTGGTAACATGCGAGCCCATAATCAAGCATAGCACGTTCTGTTCTTACTCTTGTCAAAGAAGCATGTCTCCCGTCTGGACAAAAACGGGAAAGGTGTGCTTTTTGGTAATACTCGCCGATGATAAACAAAGTAATGTCTAGGGTATACAGACAATCTCTCAACAGCAAAATGCCAGTTTGTCTGCGTGTTTATTTTCTGTGCTTGGTACTTAAACATTTTAACATTCACCAGTATTGTGGAAGTGATGAACGGAACCAAGACAGCTGTTTATATGACAGTGTGTGTCTGAGATGCTAGATGTATATACTAGTAGGTACAGTTTGCTTTATTTTATGGTTGACATTACGGAAACATTAGGTAGGTATGCACAATATAGACATATTATAATGATTTCCATAATGTCTATGTTGTTATGTACACTGTGCATTGAGCTATTCCTAAAGTTGACCCGTCTATTAGACTAAAGAGTGGTGTAAACTGAGCAGTGACGTGGAATTATTCCATTGAAACTGGTATATTACATAGTGTATTGACTAGATCTATCTTGAGATTTCTGTTCAGATAGTAGGAGAATAATATTGACTTAACCCACTAACTTGATTATCCGGTAATACTATCTTACTACCATATTAACATGGCCAATGTTGCAATATGTTGATTTTTATCGATTATTTCGGAATTTGGTCGCGTCATGGTCATGATTCCTGATACCTTCCAGAATTGGCAGTTTAGATAAATATGTAGACTATCCGTAGTCTAAGCCGACTAACAACTTGCAAACATGGATTATATATGCGCGTTGACTACAGCTAATGGGGGCGGTTGCAATTACCACGACGTATGAAATCCCTCAGCTACTATTCCCAGAAACTCCATACTTATATAACTGTACTTTAATGTTAGAAATACGTCCATAAAACAATATATTTAAACCATATAATAATACCCAAATCATCAGTCTTCATAGGATATTATTTCTGGACCTCATAAATTGGATAGATGTGTCTATAATTCTAGATGCGTCACTAATGTAACTACAGTCTACATATCCACATAGAAAACATTTGAGTATACGTGTACATGCGGCCTCTCTTTCGGAGCATCATCATTCCCCAGGCCACCAATTTCTCTAGATGAGATGGTATCCCTAAACTGACATTATCTTGTACATAGCAGATAGGATAAGATAAGATAAGACGGCATTCCCATCTGGGAGAATTTGCTATGCATTAGAGAGATACAAGACTGGGTGTATAACATATGAAAAGTAACAGTGCTAAAACGGACAGACAAGACAAGTATTTATAAAATATGTACAACATAAAACAATAGCCGTACAATGAGGTGGATTAAAACAACCAACACTTAAAAGATAGACAATCCCATGGGGCCCGTTTCACGGAACAGTCGTAGCGCTACGATTGTGCGCTGGCCGGCGACTGTGATTTTTAGTCTCGCCGACCGATCGCACAGTATCTAGCATGTTTTGATATTTGGAGCACCGCACACTAGGCGATCGAAACCCGACGGACATCGGCGACGGAAATCGCTAGTGTGCGGCCGCTATTAGGAGTTAAGACTCTCGTAGCGCTACGACTGTTCTGTGAAACGGGGGGCCCTATTCTCGAAACGTTCTTACGATCTTCTTAGACTAAGGACGTTCGTAACTTTATCTTAATGATACATATAGTATGAGCTAGTCACGTTCTTAAGCTAAGAAGATCTTAAAAAGTTTCGAGAATAGGGGCCTTGGACAATAATACGTTTGACTAAGATTTACTAGAAAATTAAAAACCCAATTGCAACGAGAACACAGCTCTTTTAAAGAATTAGATGGCAAGAGTTCCGGAATCCCGCCTGCTAGTTATTAAGCAAGTATGCATGTCATGACACGGTCTGCACGTCTAGTCTGTAGAAGTCCCTGGTGAGCACCAGCGTATCAATGAATACAAATTAGCGTAACAAGAAACACGGCCATCTTGATGTCTGAACTGTCACTCTGTATTTAGAGCCAGAGATTACAGGGGGTCAGATTTAGTCAGCGCTTTCACGAGCATCTTCCAGAGGACTCGGACCTATTTGTTCATACAAGATCTACAAGCTGATAGCATGACAGGGGGAAGGGAAGGTGGATTTTGATGTACAGGATTTTGATGTACGCTGACAACCCACACACGCCTAGAGTAATTGCTCTTGTGGTGATAGATATAATTATGTACACGGATACATCCGTGTGTATGTCGTAGTATGAGTATTAGAACACTAATGGTTACATTTCCAGAAATTTAACTTATTCAAAGTCTTATAAAATCTATTTAAAAAATTCAATTTAACCTTACAATTAATTTAATGTAAGTGACAGTGCAGTATGTCAGATGCAATCCGATAACCGTGGAATTAAATGTCAATACGCAAGGCGTCGCAGCCTACACCACATTTGTATGTATACCACGTGGCTTCATTGTATATATTTAAGCGATTGTCTCATCATCTACCATTCTATTGTTTATGTTACCGTCGGAGCCTCCCACGTTCTCGCGCCAGGCATGCACGGCATTTCGTAACGTTCTGGCATAATCAAGAACACGTTGCAACAAAATAAAATGGCGTCTCCCATGCACAAACATCATATTTCGGAATTTGGATGAGAAATACAATTTTGGTGTTTTCGTTAATGTAGACATTTGCAATCAACTGATAGTTTGATTGTAACAACACTAATGAACTAACTTTCGTGTTTATATGGTATTGGCCTGTACGAAACGGTTTATTGTAACCGTAACTATTTATAGTCTGTGTCACACCTTGTTCTCACTCAAATACTCGTATTAAAAAAACCCACCATATATCAGTTAAGCAAGTCTAGATTACTGGAGAACTATAGAGGGTAAAGAATGTCAGTGGCTCCTTTCATATAAATATACTATCAAGAAATATAATTTATATTTATACTATTTACTTTAATTCTCTGAGACTATTGACAGTCTGCCTTAACTCAAAACTTAACAACAGACTACATCATTGCTAAGGTTGGATACTAAATATATTGATAATATACCTGTATTACAAAAATGTAATTGAACTATTAATGCTTAATATAAATGAGAAATTAATATGGAATTCGCGACTGGATTAGATTTAATGAACATATGCCACTATCTACGACCTATGTCAATTGAATCGGCCTGTTATTATCTTAATGGTTATTTGGCGTGATTCCCAATTTGTCCAGCTTTCCAGGAGAGATATGCCGAGTGAAGAGGCAGGTCTGTGCTCCATTAGTATGGCGGTTATATCTGGCATTGTCAGGCGAGGCGCCGGGCCAGTCGTTCTGCATGTTTTATGTCCATTCTGCTCGCTTAGGGGGGTCCTCTGAAAGAGCGATAGCGTATTGGGGGGAATTCCTCACATGTACTCGCGAAGGCTTACCCACAAATACTTGTCTGAATACCCACGTCATCCAAATGCAATCTGTTTCATGATTAGGAATGTTTTCAATAAAAGAAAAACGAGAAGAAAAAAAACACATCAAGGATGTGTATAGCTATTAAAGTCAAGCATCACGTGATTACATCTGAAGCCGTACGGGTCTGCGGGTCTGGAAACAGCGTGCTGCACAGGGAAACTGTACATAGATGATGGTGACCCACAGGAACAGTGCTAGTATCTCCGTGTTGGCTTCACGCACTTATTCCAATATTCCACTACCATAAACATGTATATGGGGGGAATACAGAAACACGGAGACAAAATAGTAAGCCAGAAATATAGTAAGGAATAGGAGCCAGAACATAAACCCAAACCTGTAGCGTTAACATATCTCCGCTGGATTCATAAACGCGGTACGCCAAAAGACATTGCTGATACGCAACACACATGTACGCGCGCATACTGTGCCATACACACACACACGCGTGCGCACACGCACGCACACACACATACACACACATACACACACACACACACACATATACACACTATCTCTCTCGTGCCATACACACACGCGCGCGCGCACACACACACACGCACAAACACACATGCATACAGACATTATTATTACATAGTTCCCATATTTATTACAGTACACACACACACACACACACACACACACACACACACACACACACACACACACACAGAGACACAGACACACT
>JAVCKZ010105584.1:0-10646 GCA_034780755.1 Lepetodrilus elevatus
AATAAATTATTTTCGCCGATTAATTTAGGTGTCCGAACTATTAGAGGGTCCGTATTAATAGAGAATATACGGTAGTTCAATATTTTAAAATATATTTTTTAATGTTTTAAATATTTATGTGAATTTTCCATTAACCTTCTCACTGCTGGATCATCGCAAATGGGTGAAAGATTCCCACAGCGACGTTAAACTCCATATTCACTCACTCACTCACTCCCTGCTGGATTAGGCAAAAGCACTGCTCATAAGGTCATCTCTGGTGAGAGGGTTAAAGTGGTGTTTCCTTTAACACTCTCCTTGCTGGAGGCAACTGGAGATGCCCTCAAGAGCAGTGTTTGTGTCTATTTCAGCAGGGAGAGGGTTAACTGAGTTGTAGAAGTTCAGTGTGTAGTGATCGAAGACAGTCGTGGGCAGATATATCCGCAGAGAGAGACTTCGACTTTTCCAGAATTACGTCTTCCCTAGAGAAGTCTCAAAATACAAGCTCTGCAATGCTCAGTTTATTCATTGGCTCAGTTCTTTTTAATTGATTACCTAGGTTACATGCATTTCTTGAAAAAAAGGTCACACCGGTAGACTGGCCTAAATCAATCGGTGTGCCATACTTTGACTATATTTTACTCTGCGCCTGTAGAGTGGCAATGCAGATGTCATCCTTTGTCTTGTCAGTACCAGCCAGTACTCACAGGTTTACTGCAGTATTCAGTGCTATGGATGTTGTGGGTTTCCTCCTGCCATAAACTGACAAGTCGTGATATAAGTTAAAGAATCTTGAAAGCGACTCTAAACCCCAATTCAAAATAATTGAAAAGTAAGTACCGTAATAACCATACAAACGATCAGTGTTCATATAATTAGAGAGAACCAAATTAAAAAACAAAATATTGTTGTAAATGAAATGGTAAATAAATGAAGGATTCATTAAATAAAACAATATAAAACGCAAAACAATATTAGAAAAATTACTGTGTTCTAATAATTAGAAATTAAGATTTTAAATTTCTTTTGTAATTTTCGTATTTTTAGGGTCAGAATTAATTATTTTTGGCAATTAATTTAGGTGTTCTAACTATTAGAGGGTTCGAATTATTAGAGTAATTGCGGTATACCATGTTTTAACTATCCAGTATGTTAATTGATTACCTGGGTTACAAGCATTTCTAAAAAAGAAAGGTCATTCCAGTAGTCTTGGCCTAAATCAGTCAGTGCTTCGACTATTCTATGAAATCACTTACTAGTAAACATTTATGCCTGGACTACAGTTAGGACCATTTTATGAAACACAGACATGGGTTATGTGTATTTTGCAAAAGGATCGTATCGATAATCTGGGCCTAATTTGAGGATTAAATCATTTTTAGCCGCAGTGAAAGAATGGTGTACATCATGATTTATGCCATGCCACTATTCCACAGAACAATCAGATAGCAAACTATCAGATGAAAGAATTCATACAAGAAAGTAATTACCGATTGAATGGAACATTTCTTGTAATCTGTTGCTAAGGAATAAGGTAACCAAAGCAACAAACAGGTTTTGATATATGTGAGTATTACTGAAAGATTTAAAGGAACATAAAACTGCGCCAGTGGATGGAGACATTTTGATGTCATTATTTGAGCTTTGTGATGGTTGAAACATATACTACTGATCATGTTTGATCTTATTTGATCTTTATTTATACACTATGTCCGTGCTTTATAACCAGTCCTCTGAACACCTCAGATGTCCATATAACTATCGAGAGTGTCTATCAGAGAAACCTAAATATTTACAAATGACGTTTTTTTTACGGAAACTATTTTCCCGGTTGTCTATCTTGATATTTTGTAATGAAAAATATGTTTGCAATTGTCTATCTTGATATGTTTTTTTATGAAAAATATTTCCCGATTGTCTATCTTGTTTGCAATATTTATGAGATAAGTGCACGATATTGGTACAATTCTTTTTCTATCCGTGTTCAACATGACCTTATTTGTCTAGAGAAGATGTTTCCGCCTCATTTTGAGAAAATGTTAACGCAATACAATATTGCTTCGAATCATCTTGTACGCGGAAAGACTTATTTCTGATCTACAACGCCGGAGGGATCTGATGGTGTTGAAATATTGAATTTCATTGCATCCGTCGGGACTCGATCCAAATGTTTAACAGTGTTAGGAACATAAATAATATTACAAGATCTTATTATCGCTATCATTATCATCTTCTAACTCTTAATATACCAGGGGGCCTATTATCGAAACATTCTTACGAACTTCTTAGCCCAAGAACAGTTCTTAATGGTTCTTACAGTATGGATACCAACTGTTCTTGGCTAAGACGTCCATAAGAATGTTTTGAGAATAGTCCCCCCTGATTTACAGAGATCTAAATATGAAAGTGGAAGAAAGTCATTAGAGAATTGATAATGTAAGATTTGAAAGGTCATAACTTTGTAATAGCTCCTGTACTATATATTACAGAAAATGGCGATTATATAAATGATTTGGAGTACCGATTAACAATTTAATAATATGAATAACAGTGTATTATAGTTGTAGCTCTCGTCGCAAATGGGTGAAAGATTCCTGCAGCAACGTTAAACTCCATATTCACTCATTCACTAGTTGTTGCTCTCTAGAGCTTTTTGATTGTTAATTAATAACATCCTTCTAATTTTTTATTAAAAATGTAATGTTCTCTCAGTACATGTCTCTCTTTCTATTTTTACTGTTATATCTAAACTGGATTTCATTTTGACCATTTCTACATGGTTATTTTCAAATATAAAAAATAATATATAAATATATAATTAAATTTATTAGCTATTTAATTGATGTGATTTTCGTCGTCGCCTATGGGTGAGATATTCCCGCCACGATGTTAAACATTAATTCAATCAATATGTGATTTTCAAATCAGCATTAGAAAGTATGTATAAATACTACTGTATATGCCTTACTGGCGTATTTTATTTAACTTAAAAATAAATGTTTGATATTATCTACAATAATATTATTAATAATAAATAATAATAATAATTAGAAGGTCCATTTATATACTGTCAATTTTGCTTATTTCTTACTCTAACCTTGATTCTAGACTATCTACATTGAAATTTACATCTATCAAATTATCAGTACCGAAGATGATGGGGAAAAAAATATTTACTAAAAAAAAACGAGACGTTTTTCCAGAGCGTTATCAAGTGTCATGGCTGCCAAATTGGTTGATGATGGAGCTAGTAGCTATGATGGGAAACACCCAAGGAAATAGTCTGATGTCTAAATGAGCTTCATTAGCCAGCTTTGAGAGCAAGACCAGTCTTTTTCTCCCAGTTCTGTGGATATAATGACATACCATAATAACATTGCACAGAAATTCCTTTTTGCTGCAGAGTTAGTGCCCAAGGTGGGAACAGGGCAAATTAACCCCATGGGATATTGTGGCGGGCAAAATAAGGCCAGATTCTAGAATAATTTTCTACAAAGTTATTGTCAGAAAGGAGACGGATAAAATACACATTGAGTTTGAGTCTTGGAAAATCAGTGCAGATAATTTGATCAGTTTAACTTCTGAAGCAACGTTATTCTGAAATTGTTACGTGAATTATATAAGCCTACATCTAAGAGTACATTCATTGAAAACACACACATTTTACACCATAGTTTCATGATATTTGAATTTGAGAAATTGAATTCAATTTAATTTTTGGATGTGAAAAGTAGAAGTAATTTCAAATGTCAAAATAAAAGACAAATTTCATCTATTATATGACTGACATGAGGAGAAATTGAATTACAATTTCAATTCTAGAATGCCATTGGCTTTTGTGCAGAGAAAATTATATTAGGAAGGATATCAAGATGGTTCAATGGGAACTCATGACTATCAAGATGGTTCAACAGCAACTCATGACTGTCAAGATGGTTCAATAGGAATGCATGACTGTTTAGATGGTTCAACAGGAACTCATCAATGTCAAGATGGTTCAACAGGATCTCATGACGGTCAAGATGGTTCAACAGGAACTCATGACCATAGCATAGATTCAAGCAAGGATGACACACTGGTTTAATTTAAACTTCCTCCAAGCTACTCTCCAAATTCAAGCAGGAAAACTGGTCGCTTTTTTCTTCTTCTTCCTCTCCAATAATTAACAACACAGAAATCCTTCAAGGCCAAATTGAAAAAGGTTCCATATTTTCTCATTATTTTGAGTGGCCTCGAAGATATCACATTGCTCAAACTGTGCAAGACAGTATGATATCCGGGAGGGGAAACGTTCTTGATTTGGTGCATGTAATCTATAGTCTCCAATCTCCAGTGTAGTTATTTCTTGGATTTACACCACTATTGACAAGGTTGTGATGACTTTAAGATTTGTTTTCCATTCTGATTTTGGTACAGATTTTAGTTATGCACCATCAGTTGATCTGTAATTATCTATCGATTGCACTGTGCTAAAAATGTGTTCCACTGTTAATGTTGCTATCAGTAGATTGCGAAAAGTTTGCTGGATGGGAACTTTTCCGTTTTCTAATTTAGTACAAAATATTAAATTTGTCAATGCATGGCAATGAGAGATGTTTTAGGGTTGTTTTCTTAAATGTATATACATGTATGTTCAATGGATAGCAAATTCTTCTTCACTTTGGGTCATCGTATATGGATGAAATATCGCAGCTATGTGTCTTTTCCATACCCATAGTATGGAATAGTTAAACAGTGTATCATGAAAATGCGTTGTTACATGTTATGTACTATATAGCACAACGGATACATTAATATTGGTTTTAATTTCAAAAGAATATTAATCCCATATTTATAGGTTTCAAATTCAAGACATCATTAATCTCGTATTTATAGGTTTCAATTTTCAAGAGATCATAAATTTCGTATTTACGATTTTGGTTGCCATGGTAAAACATTTACGAAGTTAGGTGTTCCAGGAGATAAATCAAATTCTCAATCCTGATTGGTGCCTTCAGGGCAGGTCCTGAAATGGAACCAGGGCTCTAATGTTACGAGCCGGGTCATTTATACGGCTTTTGCGTCAAGATACGGAACTGCTTACGAACATCAAGAACAATATATTACTGCTTTAATAGCTTGTGGAAACAATTTGGACATTGGAAAAAGATTAATTCAGAGTGACTGGCTTCTGTATTTGCCACTCTTGATTGAGAACAAGTGCATTGGGGTTATTTACGAGTGTATATATCAAAGTCATACACTTGCAGTGATAAGTAATTTCTGATTTAAATTTCCTTAGAAGAACCGTACTATACTTACAGTTATTTTTATACATCTATTCCCTTTCAATAAAGTAAATAAAGTAACTAACTTAAATAAATTAATCGAATCAATCAATCAATCATCCTGATTGGTTTAACCCTCTCCATGCTGGAGGCAACCACAGATGCCTTAAAGAGCTGTGTCCTTGCCTAATTCAGCAGGAAGAGGGTTAAACATTTTATTGTCGAAACAAAAGGATTAACACAAAAGCAATTCCAGCATCTGTGAGAAATATTGGTATCCAATTAATATTTTATTTTTAGTAACAAAATTATATGTGTTCTTGTTCTGAAAGGACCATGAAATTACCAGCATCTGTTCTTTAGGGAATACCAGTAAATTATCTAATGACGTATCAGCGGCTAACAAATTGGGCCCCAGAGATAATATCCAAGCATTACTGAATCAATACCTTTTCTATATATTGCTTTACCTTTCATTATAAAGACATGGAGCAAATAACGATTCTCTCTAATATTTCCTGAGATTCAGACTTGGCAGGTGTCACTGAAATCCTTCAAATAACAACATTGTCAGACAGACTTCTAATGGTGTGTTTTCTCATCGAAATTACCGTCTTAAAATAACTCGGGACTTTGCTACGTCTCGTAAACTTGCACGGATATTGGTCATGAACTACGTAATATCAGGGCCGTCTTGTACGAAATGGTGTAGATCTCTTTTTGACTGTAGCATGAACCGTAGCAATGGTGTAGCATATGGCTAAGCTTTGAGCTAAGGTTACTTTAGAATTATGCTGTTTTGTACAGGATAGTTCTGGGCCTTCTTGTATGAAACGGTGCAACCCTCTTTAACTGTAGCATGAACCATAACAATGGTGTAGTATATGGCTAAGCTTTGAGCTAAGGTTACTTTATAATTATGCTATTTTGTACAGGATAGTCCTGGGCCTTCTCGTATGAAACGGTGCAACCCTCTTTAACTGTAGCATGAACCGTAACAATGGTGTAGTATATGGCTAAGCTTTGAGCTAAGGTTACTTTAGAATTATGCTCATAGTCGATAGTAATGTCGCCAATCTATACGTGCTTAGCGTTTCTTTTCAAATTTGACCTGAGATGCCTCATTGAATAACCATCTGGAGGATTGGAATAGGTCTTTCTAGATTACTTTGAATTGATTAGAAATTGATACTAAAATCCTACAGAAGACCCATCTTGCGGAGAAATGTGTAAATTAGTTTGTGAATCGATGACATGGATTTGTACATCTAGATACATTGTAACAATGCCTATCAAGTTAACCATATGCAAAGAAAAGTGATGCACAAAACGAGATCTAATTTAAAATTCAGGAACAAAGAAAATCTGATCAAATTATGCTGTAGATTCCGCAGCGACTATATGAGATAATGTAATTAATTTTACTTTAAAATTTAAATGAAGAATTTAGGAGACAGATGTATGGTATTTAATCAAGTTTTCACCATTTTGCATGTTCATTGCGGAGCCATGGAATATTATACTTCACCTTATCAAAGAGGAACATGCCAGTTACATCTAAATAATGAATTCCATCACTGCAACACGTCAATTTTGGATCTAATTAGTGTGTCATCTTTGAATATATATGCAATTGTCTTATGATAATTGTAGAATTATATCCGTTCTGAATATTTATTGCTGGTTCTAAAGTCCGACTGCCGACAAGAATATAGACATATTGCTTACCATAGATGAAAATTAGCCATATTTAATCTCTTTTATCTTTAATCTTATCAGCTTTGATCACACCACTGGTGATTTCCCCATAGGTCATTGTGCGAACATCTATCGATTGATACTAATTTCCCAACAACTACCTCCATTCTTAAAGGTGGTTAGGTTTGTATGCAAAACATCATCAAAGATTTTAAACATGAAGAAAGCTTCTGAAATTTGATCAATGAACAATGTTTTCAGTTTGTTTGATGATACTTTGTGGTACTTATGGAATATCTTGATTGTATCTGTGCGTTTTCCTAGCTGATTTTCTTGTTGAGTAGGATAAATATATCTGGTATTCATTTGTCACTGTTGATACTAATTCCTTTGTCAACGTGGAACCCCATATATATTATATGGTATTTAATTATAATTGTCGAACTCAGTAGAACACACAACACGTCTGGACTTGACTTTGATGGCTCATTCTCACTAATGAGATACAATTAGGTATCCAAAATTTAGCAAAATTAATGCTAATATTGTTTTCAATCTTTATTGACGAAAAGATTATAAAAATTATTTTCAGCAATTAATTTAGGTGTTCGAACTATTAGAGGGTTTGAATAATTAGAGTAATTACGGTAATATGATTTCAAGGGATTTATTTGTTGAGGTCCTCAAACAATGACACTCAGATGTTGAAAGTTTGTTGTTCAGATATAGATCTGGGTTTAGTACAATTTAATTTTTGTTTGGTTAGTTATGTATGCAACAGTAGACGTATGTGTCGGTCATGTATGTAATATGATTCTGAATGTAAAATGCATATGTTGAGGTCAAAAGCCTGTGATAGTCAATGCATATAGGGTAACATGTTTTAATAGTAGCAGTATCTTATCATCAAGTAGAAATTTATCTCTTCTGGCAGGAATTCTGCAGCTGGTGACATATTTTGGTACAATGAAATTTACAGAAATATATGATTTATTATCTTGTTTAAACTACGGTAAGCATGTTAAGTGAACATCTGATGTTATACACTCGGCGCAAATGGGTGAAAGATTCCCGCGGCGACGTTAAACTCCATATTCACTCACTGATGTTATACACACCCAAACTATAGTATCTAGTGTTTGTTATCAGGAATTCAGCCTTGAATACAGAAAATGACGTTGGGGAAAATGACGTTGCCGAAAATGACATTGGTGAAAGCTAACATATGTATTAATTATTTCAGGTGTTTAGACATAGATTAGAGTATAAAATTGTTTTTATGATGGAACTATTAAAATGCAAATGAGCCCTAGATTCATGCTTCGTATTGGAAATTAATAATAGTCAATAATATATAAGTATTTTCTGTCCTTGACTGGCGACATTAAATGTATCTCATTAGTGACGATGGTTCTGATAATTGTGTAATCCATATGGAATTCCTTTGATAATTGTGTAATCCATATGGAATTCCTTTGATAATTGTGTAATCCATATGAAATTCCTTTGATAATTGACATTGTGGAACCCAACATATCTGGAATTCCTTTGATCACTATCGAGCCCAATTCCATAGACAAATATATCTGTTATCCATTGTGTTAATTAAGATATATGTTATATTTTCTTGGTAGTTTTAGAATCTGTATGTTAGTTAACCCTTTTTTTGTGTGTGTTTAAAAAATATAATAATAATAATAACAATTTCTTTCACTTTTTCTCGTGAAGATGGTCAAAAGGATTTGTGTTCTCTGTTCAGAAATGTGACATCCATGTTAATCACGTGACAGATAAACACAGTAATCATATATTATGGACCAGTAATTATCTTGACATTAAAACATGACCATTTGATTACATGGTTCAAACCAAGGTGAAATATTTTGTATGCATTATGTTGTTTAATCAATGTTCCCGTATAGGGCGTGTTTGTGTCAGATGTGTGCTATTACCTGAATGCCAACTCGTTATGTCGCGAACATAATTAGTAGTAGACACTGATTTGGAATGTATTTTTATGGGAAATGACGTACTTGTCAAAAATAACTTCAACAAAGTAAATGCTGTAAGATTGTGAGAAATATATAGGGATCAGAGATGTACGCAATGAGAGAGATATATAGAAAAGTAAAATATTGCAGTTAAAGGCATACAACCAATGGTGGTTGGCCTATATAATGGACAAACAAATTTCGATATGAGGCTAACTACGTTTGATTTGTCTACCAAAAAGTTATCTATCAGGGGGTTGTAGTGGAATTTTGTCTACCATACAATGGTAAAAAGGTTTTTAGAAGTACAAACAGGATTTTATGTATGTCAAGTGAATGTACTTTGCAGTTGTAGCAAAGAACTAGTCCAAAATATCTGTGATTGTATAATCACAAAATTCACAAAATGTATGTACAAAACATAATAAATTTCATATTCCTACTGCAATGTAAAGCACTAATTCAATCAATAAAAAAATGTTTAGCCAATTTATAGGTATTGCTGTGTGTATTTAGGCATTATGTCTATGTAATTTTTCGGTAAGATGCAACAATAAGTTAGTTTACAAACAGTTAAGTGTCTTAACTCACAATTGATTCAACAAATTAGATGACATTCTCCAAGAGACTGATAGAAGAGTCCAGATCTTGAATAGGGAGAAGATGTTTATTGGAGAAATTTGCCGTTCGTGATCGTAATGCCTCCATTGGCCGAGGCTGCTTGTTTACCTCAGGTGTTACCAGGACGAGGCGGACTTTGACAGATATGACAGTCACTGTCGCTGACGATCATGCCAAGATACGTGACAGCTCACATTCCTCTACACGTGCATGATTGGCACTTGTGCGAGTGAGAGATTGCCCCATGCGTGTGGTGATTGCCACTTGTGCGAGTGAGAGATTGCCCCATGTGTGTGGTGATTGCCAAGTGTACAAGTGAGAGATTGCCCCACGTGTGTGTGTTGATTGCCACGTGCGTGCGGTGGCTTGGCTTGGCTTGGCTTGGCTTGGCTGGAGGTGGTAGCTAAGTGACTCCGCCAATCTGGTGTTGTGCTAAAGAGCCGCGTCAGTTTTGTTGAACTCGAGTCAGAATGGATGGAAAGCTCCGTGCTTGATCGTTTGTAACAAGCAGGAGCCCGAGACGTCTCTCCTCCTTTGTCCGTGAGTGACAACTCGGACGGCATCACGCCTCCCGTCACAGACGACACGACGACAGCGGCTAGACGACAATGACAATGTCCGTGGAGAGTTACGCCGGAATTGTTTCTAGATTGCGGACAATTACTTTATTCCTACTAGTGACCGTGTTACTGACACCTATCCACGGGAAGCACTCGCCAGCGCAACAGAACCAAGGTAAAGTTTTTCCCCGAGCTTTTTTCGAATCGTAGAAAATTGTCGCCGGTTAGAATAACGCTATTGTGCGGCGTCTTTCTGCTGATTACTTCTCGCTTTCTCTAATCTCTCAGGTAATCAATACACAGTTGCTTTCTTGTCCACGCAAGCTGGTTGACGGAATCAGATGTGAAAATAAATCTGTTATTTCAAACTTTATCATTATGAGCTCTGTGCTGGTCTCGTGGTGGATCTGGCTTATAAGGTATTAGTGTTGACGGAGAGAGTGTGTGTGTGTGTGTGTGTGTGTGTGTGTGTGTGTTTGTGTGTGTGTGTGTGTCTGTGTGTGTGTGTGTGTGTGTGTGTGTGTGTGTGT
>JAVCKZ010105595.1:0-10645 GCA_034780755.1 Lepetodrilus elevatus
CACCGGCTACGACCAAAACAGCGGCGTCTACGGAAACAGCCAGCATCAAGAAAACAAGGGGGGTTCTCTCGGCAACGGTCGTGGAGGATCGAACACCGGCTACGACCAAAACCACGGCGTCTACGGCAACAGCCAGCATCAAGCAAGCAACGACAACCCGACTGGCTACGGTCATGATGGTAGCAAGGGCGGTTCTCTAGGCAACGGTCTTGGAGGATCGAACACCGGCTACGACCAAAACAGCGGCGTCTACGGAAACAGCCAGCATCAAGAAAACAAGGGGGGTTCTCTCGGCAACGATCGTGGAGGATCGAACACCGGCTACGACCAAATCAACGGCGTCTACGGAAACAACCAGCATCAAGAAAACAACAAGGGGGGTTCTCTCGGCAACGGTCATGGAGGATCGAACACCGGCTACGACCAAAACAACGGCGTCTACGGAAACAGTCAGCATCAAGGAAGCAACCCGTCTGGATACGACCATGATGGTAGCAATGGCGGCTCTCTCGGCAACGGAAACCTGTATGGCAAGATGAAAACCCAGTACGTGCAGAATGATTACAGGGGTGGCCACAGCGGCGGCCATCGGGGTGGGTCCAGCAATAGGTACAACAGCGGGTCCAAGTCAGGAGGGTCCAGATCCAACGGCTACATGAAGAACAGCTACAATACGGACGCCAACGGTAATGGCTACGGAAAGAACAAGAATGGCTATAACAACAACAATGGCTATAACACGAAGAATAATGGCTACGGTAACCAAAACAATGGCTACAATAACAGCAATAAAGGTTATGACAACAACAACAATGGTTATGGGAATAACAACGGTTATAACAGCAAAGGTGGCCATGATAACAACAATGGTTATAAGAACAACAATAATGCCTATGCCAATAATAACAACAACAACAATGACTATGCGAACAGCGGAAAGAAGGCCTATCAATACGGAAGTAAGAATGGTTACAAAATGGCGTATGGAAATAACAACGGCTACAGTGGTAACAACAATGATCACCAGCAAACCAGATACGACAACAACAATAAGAACTACAAGCAGAGCGAACATGACAACAACAATGGGTATAAGCAGACCGGATATGGCAACAACAACAACAACAACAATAATAATAATAATAATAATGGGTACCAGCAAATCGGATATGACAATACAGATGGGCACAAGAATACCGGATATGACAACAACAACAACAGTGGGTACAGGAAAACCGGATATGGAACTAACAATGTGTACAAACAGAAAGGATATAACAATAATAATGGTCCCAAGCAAACCAAGTATGACAACAACAATGGGTACAAACAGAACGGATATGACAATAATAATGCCCACATGCAAACAGGCTATGGTGGCAACAACAACTATAATGGGTACAAACAAGCGGGACATGATAACACTAATGGCCACAAGCATGCCGGGTATGACACAAACAACAATGGATACAAGACCTCCGGCTACGATAATAATAATAACAACAACAACAGGCAAACCGGATATGACAACAGCAATAATGGTGGTTACAAGCATACCGGATATGACAAGAACAACAATCGCGGTTACAAGCAAACCGGATATGACAACAATATCAATAGCGGTTACAAACCAGCCGGATATGACAACAGCAACAATAGCGGTTACACACCTTCCGGATATGATAACAACAATGGCAGTTACAAGCAAACTGGATATGCCAATAACAACAATGGCGGTTATAAGCCCACCGGATATGGAAATAACAATAATGGACACAAACAAACCGGATATGACAACAACAATGGCCAAAAGCAGCCTGTATATGACAACACAAACAGTGTCCGTCATGTCAACAACAATGGCAACCAATATCCAAGCAATTAATAATGTGACATGTTGACATTGTTGTGTTTATATTCGTTTTCTTATATTCAGACACATTCTATATAATGGTTGATTAAACTGCAAGTACAACTCTTGTTTTTTTCCTTTCTTATCTGTGATCATCAACGGCTTCTATGTCTGCTCTTCTAGCCAATTTCTTGAATTGTATGGTATGATTCAATTATAACACTTCGTACACACATGTCTAGGGTTATAATATCTGACGTCACCCCATGTAAGGCGACGACCTGCAATACCGAGGACGTTTGGCGTAGCAGCTCTCATTACCAATATAACAGTAATGGAGAACATCTAGGAGAGATCATTCTCCGAACTATTACGAAACGATTTTGAGTACAATTTCATTTTCAACTCAAAGTTACGTAGTTCACTTATTAATCCCAATATATAATGCTAGCTTCATCTTGAACTCGTACTCTCGATCTGGGTCTGTAGGATTCGAACACACATTATTGATCGACCTGTGATCTGTGAGCATCTTATTAATAGTATTACATTTTACTATTCGTATATTTACACAAGGGAATACATCTGCATGTGTTGATCATATCAGCTTATGGAGCCATTTTCAATAGTATTTGGCTCATATCAGTTAATGGTATGAGGAAGTCTGATATACATATAGCAATTGGCATTGCAGTAAACCTGCTAGCAACGGCTAGTGCTGAATAACAAATAATGATATATGAGCACTGAGCAGATATTGCGTCCTAACATAACCGTACCGTAAAGTAACCTCCGCGGGGTGGGTTCGAACGTATGAACCTTGACTGAAAACAGCCAAATTATGTTTCGTGTAACCAGGCCCCGAGATTAGAAACCGTTTTGAGTACGATGTCATACTCAAGCTTAATATATATTATGTGGAGATTTGTGAACAAATCCTTTGAGTTGAGCATGAAATTGTACCAAAGATATGTCGTAATCTCGTGACCAGGATCGAATTAGATATTAACCTATGGCCTGAGCACAGCTAAGTTCTTCTTTGTGTGTGGGGTCATTATAGCAAGGTTATGGTTTGAGATTATAATATCGTCATCAATTATTTAGTTATGTTGTTGTGGGATTGTCTCAGTACGATCTATTTTGAAAAAGAAATACAAATTGGAAGACTGTAAAACATAACATGTTAAACGAAAATGACAAATTGGAAGACTGTAAAACATAACATGTTAAACGAACACAGCTCTGTCAATATCCTACCATAAGGGAAACATACTTACTGTACAGTACAATATAATGATAATTTGCCCCTGGTATAGACCTCACTTCTAAGATTGACGTGATTTCACATTTGTTCACCCATTTTCACCAAAAAGAAGCGCATTTGAGCAGTTATTCTGGATAGTTGCGCAGTGTAAATAGGTATAACAATAGTTATCGCTACTGTTTCTATTACTGTTTGTATTACTGTTTCTATATACTGTCTCTATACGATGCATTTAGTATCACGAAAGGAGAAACATTTCCTTCAATAAGCACATACATACGATCTTTAATTTATCAGCAATCGTATCAATGTGAAATTACTTTCAGCAAGCATACGACTTTACCCTCCGCTAACAAGTGGCACAACCTTTCCGATTTCAACAAATAATGTTGATGCTCAACACTAATGTGGCAATTGCGTGGATAGCTCATTTTACCTTGTATATATCAGGACAAATAACATATATGTTTTATTTTTTTATTATTATTATACACCAAAATACAACAAGTTTTCTCGCAGATGTTTAATGACCAAGGAAACCACGTCCGGCGAATCCATGTCCTCCATAAAGTCCGTTTCCATGACCATATCCCCCAGCTCCGTATCCGTAGCCATGTCCGCCGAAGCCGCCGACAAGACCATGTCCGCCAAATCCTCCGACAAGACCATGTCCACCGAAGCCGCCGACAAGACCATTTCCACCGAAGCCGCCGACAAGACCATGTCCACCGTAGCCATGTCCGCCGACATACCCATTTCCGGCAAATCCATGTCCGCCAAATCCATGTCCGTTGCCATAAAGACCATATCCATGTCCGCCAAATCCATGTCCGCCAAAGCCATGTCCGCCAAATCCGTGTCCGCCAAATCCATGTCCGCCAAATCCGTGTCCACCAAATCCGTGTCCGCCAAATCCGTGTCCGCCAAATCCGTGTCCGCCTAGGAGGCCACCTCCATATCCTCCGTAGCCGTTGTTGTAGCCACCGTAGAAGGGCCCGGATGCCATGGCGGCACAGACAAGAGCGAACAGAACGGCGACGACAGCCTGGAAAGAGATATGCATGAGTGTTACGTATGTTATGGTATATGTATTAGTAAAAGGATTTGCTAAACCATCATGTAGTCATGATTGTCATGTATTTAACCCTATCCATGCTGGAGGCAACCGGATATGCCCTAAAGAGGATTGTCTGTGTCTAATTCAGCGGGGAGAGGGTTATCGACATGTTTGTAAATCTACACTGCCCAATTTATCGCAGTAACCCATTATTCGCTATGGTCAATGGATAAGATGTCTGTATATATGGAGTAGGAATTGTCTTAATGCATGGCTCTAGCAATTACAATACACTTTACAAAACTAACTGTTTCACAAAATAGCTACTAATTTGAAATCTAAGAAATAGACCATACGAGTGAATTCTACGTCATGTCTTTATCATATTGCATTCGGGTAGTTTATTCTAAATATAATAATTCAACGTCTGACACTGAACATTTATTTGTAAAAGTTGAGAAACATAACCATTTCGAGACACCTTCGGCAATTTCCGTAAAGCCTATCGCCCATTTCCGCCATAATGGAAACCTTCCACTTAGGTCCGAGCGCACATCTGCCAATGTTCCTCGGTCGATCAAAATTGGCACATATAATATGGGAACAGATAGTATTGTTCTCGAGGCAGCAAGGTTGCAAATAATGGAAAGAGTGGGTAGTAGACATCCACATTTGAAATGTGACATATAAATTAAAATGTTGGCACTCACCTTCATGTTGACGGAGATCAGCTAGATTTAGACTTGGTTGAATGGAACTCGGAGAGCAGATACTGAATTGATTCCGAGACATGAGCTAATATAGGAACCAAAATAGTCACGTGATAGAGGAAAATGCAATAATTTAAAACTTCGATTAAAATTTAAATTTCCATTTTCATGTGAGGGATAAAATTGACCGTGCATTACTTTCATAGGTTTACACTTGACCGTCGGTCATTTCAACTGGTCAAGCGGTTTGCTCATTTAATAGAGTATAATGTATGTAAATTATCCAGCCCATATAACTCGTGTCGTCAAGCTCGCGAGTACGTTACTATAGAAAGAGATCATCAGGTGCTGACTAGATAAATAACAAGTATTCTTATTCAGAATATTATTTCGGTCTTGAAACAGTATTCTATAACATTAGACCCAATCCAGTACGGTGAGCTGGTATGCTTTCGTATAATCTTACAATTGTATGATACATTTCAGCACAAGTTAGTAATAGCAAAATTACCGAATGCAAATTAAATATTTCCCAGCTTGTTAAAACTTCCATGTATAAAGAATATAGTATAAATGAAGATGTAGCTCTTTAAATATATATTAGTTGCCATAACTGTTTAATATTTGATTTAAGTTGTAAAGCGCCTTTGAACAGGCGATATTTGTATCTCAGTATTTGTTTATCAAATGTAGAACGCATATTATTAATGTTATTAGTATTTAGTAGCCATACTACTACTACTACTACAACGACGAGCAGACATACATACATACAGACAGACAGACAGACAGACACGTTTATTCTAAAAAAACACCAACGGTGGTACAAGATATGAAACATATTACAAAACAAATATACATTAATAATGGATCAAGATGACAGGGGGTATATGTTTTTGCATTGTCAGTTCAATAAACGTATTTAAGAACAATAGATATATATTTACGTTCTTTCATAGTCGACAAAGTTTAGGAATATTTGGAAATGTATTGTACTTAATATTTATCAGCAATGTATTGTTCTGAGGAAGGAAATATTCGCATCTAAAGATATAGTGATATGCATCAGCTATGGATGGAGAATTGCATACAGTACATACTCTTTCTTCTTTTACAATATCTGCCCATCGGCCAGTTGTAACTGGTAAATTATGCTAACGTGTTCTACATTTTAATATTGGTAATACACTGTATATAAACTACCTTTTGAACTGGATTCAATTTTATATCTCAAATCTTGGTAAAACTGATCTGTTAATGTCTGTTCAACTTGACCACTACTACAACTAATATAACACTACCGATACTAATATACCACTAGATTGTAGTACTCTGCTAAACATGCATTACTGTGTGCATTCCAATGAATGCAATATAATAGGCCTATGCGTGATTTCAGGTACTTCATGCTAACAGATGAAGGCGACTTCGAAATTGTCAACTGTGCAAGACTTAATCCAATTATTCTAATGCATCATTTATTTATTGAATTTTGCAATTCTTTCAGAAATATTAAAGAGGCCGCTGTTGAGCAGTAAATACATATAATTAAAACCCGTGTTCGTTTTTAGTGAACGACGATACGCTTCCTTGATTGCGAAAAGTCGCACTGATATTAAAACGGAATAATTATAAAATAGTTTTATTAGTTCATCATGCTATGGCTTACTTCTCACGAACGCTCCCCTCTGTCTCATACTAGCTAAATGCATAATAGGTTCACGAACACCGCGAATGTTCAGACCGGGTCAGCTAGGTAGATATCTACTAAGAGCCGCATCAGCACATTGAGAACTGCATTAAATGGGTGTTAATTTTTAACAACCCTGGACAGGGTTTATAAGCAGGTGCCTCTACTCAATACCTCACCGCACACACTCTCTGTCCAGAACCCAGTCTACGGTCCATTGCTCATCCGACGTCGAAATGAAGGTATGACTTGTTGCATTGCTATTGGTACCTATACCCAATGATTTAGTTCAGCAAAGATTTAGTTCATCAAAAATATAATTAGACAAATGTGCGCAGCATCTATTATATATTCAATCTCATTGAAATCAAATCACAGTCCAACTAGCGAGTGTCATATAAATTATATATGTTTGGGGTTATTTTCGGATCGTATTTTATGAGACTGCATCTATGTTATAGGTCGTAGACTTATAATGCAATAGTATCTACCCAGCAACCCCTGTTAGCTAAACAACCTTGGCTCGGTTGTATGAAAGTGCCATTAACTAATGACGTGATTAGCCGTTATTCCTGCATTGACTTTCAATGCTAGCATAACGTGACATTACCGTTAATGGAGGTTTAATGACACGTTAACGAAGCATTAAGGTTTCATACAACCGGGGCCTTATTGCTCTAATAACGAGATTACGGAATTGTACGATTTCGTGCTCAGTTCAAAGTTGTATACACAAAATCCTGTGTAAAATGTGAGCTGTAGCACGAAATCAAATTTCTAATCTCGGGGCCAGATCAAATTTAATAGGTGTGATACCTAAAGTGCTGAGTCCAATTCTCACAATATCTAGCATATTAGATATAAACGGCCACGAGTTCCCGATTCCTCGCTAACAGTTCCCGCACACGGAGGGAATAGGGTGACAGACTGCGCTTCCCAGTTCCCTCCGTGTGCGGTGGCCTCGAGAAGGCATGTGGACGTTAATGTCTATGATGGTTCAAATCTTGCAACTCTAAATAGAATATCTTGTTTACAACGAATTCCATATACACTCAGTTATTAATCGAAATGTCGTATTGTTATCGTATGTATCTACTGAGTATAGACAGTTATATGTTTTAATCAAGTTCATATATATGTCACAGATAGCAGATTATGTCACGTTTACAAGATCGATAATTTAAGAAGTATTCGGGGATTAACCGATCAGTGTTCTTGGCGTGTGCTATTCTGCTGTTGTATTAAAGTGTGTCTGTGTGTGTCACAGTGTATGTGTGTGTGTGTGTGTGTGTGTGTGTGTGTGTGTGTGTGTGTGTGTGTGTGCATGTGTGTTAACATTGCGGATGTTAATATTGTTATACAATGTCGAGTTGTTTTCCTTTCAGGCCGCGATCGCTGTCCTGTCCGTCTTGATCTGTTCCGCCCTCGCCGAGGATTCGCTCCTGGGTGGGAACCTTCTAGGTCATGGTCACGGTCCATTCAACGGACATCGTGGCGGTCCCTACACCGGCTACAACAACGGTTACTACAACAACGGTCACGGCTACAACAATGGACCGTACTACAACGGTCACGGCGTTGCTGGTCACGGTTTCGGTAACGGTTTCTTTGGAAACGGTTTCCACGGGAATGGCCTAGCCGGACACGGGAATGGCCTAGCCGGACACGGGAATGGCCTAGTCGGACACGGAAGCGGCTACGGACACGGAAACGGCTATGGACATGGAAACGGCTACGGACACGGAAACGGCTATGGACACGGAAACGGCTACGGACATGGCAACGGCTACGGATACGGAAATGCGGGTTACGGAAATGGTCTCGCTGGTCACGGAAATGGTCTCGCTGGTCACGGAGTTGGACACGGTTTCACCGGAACCGGACACGGTTTCACCGGAACCGGTCTCCTTGGACACGGCGGCCTCATCGGACACGGAAGCGGTCTCCACGGAAATGGTCTTATTGGACACGGACTTAGCAATGGTTTCCACGGAGTTGGAAACGGTTACCACGGAAATGGCTACAATGGACTTGGAAACGGTTACCACGGAACTGGAAACGGTTACCACGGAGCTGGAAACGGTTACCACGGAAACGGTTACCTCGGAAATGGACTCAGAAATGGACTCGGAAATGGTTATCATGGAAACGGTTACTACGGTAACGGAGGATACAACGGTAATGCTGGTGGTAACTATTACCACTGAGAAGTGGTCCTTCCAGACTGAACTGTTTGTTGTGCACAGTAACACACATGAATTGCTTTGTTACGAGTATCTTAGCATTTGTGCTTCATTATATTAATAAATGACATTGAGTGGAAATTGCGTGTTTGCGTCTGTACCTTGCCAATCTTGTTCCAATGTTTGCATCATTTGCAATATTAGATGATTGACTCTGGTTTAGTATATTCTTTCACGGGAATTAAACGTGTATTATAGGAGTAGGTTTCATAACAAATATGTTAAGCGGTAGTATCTTGTAGCTAAGGGTGGTACAGATAAAGCTATGGTGAAAACTGCACATACATACACACACACACACACACACACACACACACACACACACCCACACACACACACACACACACACACACACACACATATATATGTTTGTAATATTGCCATCTATCATATAAATAAAGCCAAGCTGTATAACATGTTACCACTATATCGACCTGGGTATACTATCCAGTTGCTTTGCCGATAGCTAATATACTGCAAATAGAGCGCTAGCCTATGCTCTATTGGAGGATAAAACAGCTTTTTGAAATGATATCAAGATTGGAACTAGATGTTCCCCCCTCAAAATGCTGCCCAACATGCTACCACTGCACCGTCGTGTATTTTATAAATAGTAGGCTATAAATCCAGTATGCCGTAATTATAATTGGAGAAAGGAATGGCTGTGAAGTTTGAACACTCAGATACCGCTGTTACGATCGTTGTAGTTGCCATTGACAGTATCTATGATGTTTTCTTTCTTTGTAAGGTATTCCTACTACTAAACTACACATTGTAATTTTGACACATCAATAAAACCATTGTCATTATGCCTAAGGGAATTAAACTCTTCATTTTGTCCATTGAATTCGTTGACCAGCGCATCCTTACTGAATGTCCTCGTATCCATAATATTCCTGGAGCTCAGCTACATTTATCGGATATGTTGCTTACGAAAGGTTTGAGGCCTGGAATATAGATATGTGTACAGTTGAGAACCAGAAAATGTGATTATTAAGTTTAAGTTGGTGCCACTGCACCAAATGACCCCACATTTCATTTTATCACGTTTCAGGAATGACAAAATCGGCCATTCCTCCCCAATGGTTTTACACATAATATTGAGCTTTTTGTCAAAACGTAGTCCTAGACGTGTACAACAAGAATCAGCAACTTAACAAGAATCAGCCACTTAATTTTAAGATACCTTAGGCCATAATGGCAAAACATATAATGATTGACTGAGAAGATAGTTGTATACTCCCCGCAGTGTTGAGAAGGTGAACTGAGTGCACACGCATCCATTTACCGGGGAAATAATACAGCACAATATATGCATGATACCATTATGCAGAAGCCTTCAAGCATGTATATTAGGCGTACTATGAATAGTATTAGATAGAACACGCTATACGGTAGACTTACTGAATAATACACCTTTTGTGGGGACACACTGGCATTGTCCGTCGTTGGCGTAGTTTATTTGGGTCTTTGACAGTATTTTATGCAGTATAGCATATGCACCAGAAGACCACCGGATACCAACCATATGAGAGCTAAATATATATCATGGCCCTATCAGTAACCTAGAGAAGGTAGGAACGTTCACACGAGTGTGAGCAACTTTGGTATTATTACGGTGAGTAGGTATACGTAGCAGATGGAAGTACACTTTCTTACCATTGACATATAATAATACCACCACTACTACTACTACTACTACTACGACTACGACTACTACTACTACTACTACTACCACTGATAATAATAATAGAGGAAGAAGAAGAAGAAGAAGAAGAAGAAGAAGAAGAAGAAGAAGAAGAAGAAGAAGAAGAAGAAGAAGAAGAAGA
>JAVCKZ010105606.1:0-10643 GCA_034780755.1 Lepetodrilus elevatus
ATTACCAACACCTCTTATCGAGGACATTCCCGCGAAACAGATTTACGCTTGAGTGATTTTAGGTGATATTTTGACCTAGATCGGCCTCGCGACACGTAACCATCAGAACACCAAGGCACGTCATCACAGACGAACACGGACTGATTGTTTGCGTCTATTAATTTGAAGTGACAGCTTTTCTGTTGTTGTTTTTTTGTTCACGTTTCCAGGCACGTTACACAAAATAATTCATGTCAAACACTAGATGTGATTGGCTTCACTCACTCACAGTCAATAGAAAAAATGCATTTGGACGCTGAACTTTTAGAAATTTACCTGGAACTAGTGGAAGTGTATCGTGATATCATCATAATAAATGCTATCACAGTATTGACACAAAGTTGTTGTTTTTTATTGTGGAGAAAACTAGCAACAGAGTGATATTCGGTATTCGATACCTGTTATGTGTTTTTCGCTCAAATACCATTGCAAAACGTTATTGTGCTCAAAACAGCTAGAACAGTACAGCAGTTTAACCTCATAAAGTCACACGAGAACATAAATAATAATGATGCAATTCAAGTTTCGTAACCTCAATGCCAGTGGAAGATGTGTAACACCGGTGCCTGCAAAATCGACGTCATGACGTTATACGTGTACGACGTCGATCCACTCGACAATAGACATTGACGTACATTATGTCATCCTCGCACCCCTTTAATTACGTTCACATTTCACTGTGGTACTATGCAGCGAGTCCTGAGCGTAATAAAGTATCCCCAGTGTGAGAGGATGACATTATGTAGACGTATGGAATTTATCTGAGTTTCTCGAGGTCAGTGTTTTGGGACATTCCAATGTCCTTAGATTAGCTGTGCATTCTTCAACACTCGTCAGTCCACAGGGACTTGTAGAGCGGAGCCAGTAGAGACACGTCTGACTTGTCAAAACCAGTCAACAAAACATTTTTTACAAACATAATAAAAATAATCATAAAAAATATCCGTACGTTTGTTGGACTAATAATGCATAAAGTATATTAAAAACAGCCCAATTCTAAATTTCCTCACATTTCCATACACTGAAAGAGAGCTATGGAAATATGATGACATTTAGAATTGGGCTGTTTTTAATAACTGAATGCAAATGTATGCATTATTAGTCCAACAAACGTACGGATATTCTTTATGATTCTTTTTATTACGTTTGTAAAAAATGTTTTGTTAACTGGTTTTGACAAGTCAGACGTATCTCCACTGGCTCCGCTCTACAAGTCCCTGTGATCGGTCCACAGGCACCGAGCATTCCCCGGCACACGTACGTACGTAATGAATCTGTTCAGTCTCCTTAGAAAATCCATTACATTTTCCGGTCTATAAATTAGAATACTAGTAATAAATGTCACTTGGTTGCTATGGTCACCTCTATGTGTGATTGTGACCCGTCACCACAAACTGAGTCTTAACTCGCAAGCAGCAAGACTGATGAAAATCTTCGAACTGGATCTTTTTTCAAAATGGCCGCCTGATAGTTTCCGCACTTCAAACTCCCATAATTCGCTCATATTTTACAGCAGAACAATAAATCAAAAGAAAGCTAAAACAAATGTAGATTATTTTAACCATAATATCTAAAAAAATTGCTAGTTAAGACTCAGTTTGTGGTGATGGGTCACATCAACAATTACCATGTTGTCTTTTCCCATACTGTGTACGTGATTAAATGCATACAATCACAGTTTATTGATATATAAATTCCGCGATTTTTAATACATGTACGCGAAGATAATTTCTTTTTAAAAAGTATGAACATATTGAAAATCAGTCGGACATTCGGGAAATGTAGCGTGTTGTACAATATACTTGTGCACAAATATACACACCTTTAGGTATTGACCATGGACTATGTCAACACGAGTGATTGTAACCTTTCCTATGAAATAGATACGAGTTATTAGTATACGATCTATGTCTACTCAGTATTGGTATTTGGTTGGAGCATAGATTATAATCTATGGTTGGATGAATGTCAAATACATATTGTAATATCTACTTTTGTTCACCCGATCTCACTCTATTCTGTTATTATTTGCGCGTATCGGTATCAAACGAGATTTATTTTAGGACTTTTCATATTTAGGCATAAGGTCTTGAGCTTTGGTATCGCGCGTTTGGATAATATTCTATCAATCTTTTTTTCGAAGACGTTTATTTCGTGGAGTGTTTTTTTTTCGATTTAAAAAAAAAGATTATGGTTAAAATAATTTAAAAGATCAAATTAAGAAATGGAGCCAGTAACCATTAAAAGAGAATGCACTTTTAGACAATCTCTGTCCACATTTTCTCTCTCACAAGAACAACAGCTATTTCCTTATCTATGTACACGCGGTTCACTCGCACGAAGTCGACTCAGACAGATGAAGGTGAAATAAAAAGGTGACTTCGTGCGAATGAGTTCAACTGTAAATTAACATAAACAATAGGTCTGGTGATCGTAATCGGGAAACGGGGAGGGGGGTCATCTCAAAACGAAACACAATTGATACTTTACCAGGCACCCTGAATAACGAGGATATACTTGTGTAGTTTAACAAATGTATTTATTTTGAGGTAAAACGATTATGCGTTTAAAGGAAAGCTTTCAAAGATGATGAACTTTACTTCGTTAAATCACGATTTCTAAAATATAAATAATTTGCAAATGTGATCATGAACAGCAACTTTTAAAACTGACGAACTATCCCAATTCTTATTTTACATGTTGCGGCAATACATTTTACAACTTCAGGCAATTTTACAACTTACTGTACTTTTATTTTCAATAAGTTGCGTATGATTTACAAATTGACACTTAGTATTTTTCTAAATTTGATCCACAGATAAGTATGTTGACGTTGTTCCTGTACGCCGTGTTGGGTCTGGCACACGCCGTTGACGTCCCCGTGACGGCGCACTGGAAAGGAGGGTTCAAGGCCAAGGCTTGTATAATAATTACACGCGAGCTTCACAAGTGGCAGGCACATCTGCGTTTTGATCTTCCAATTCCTAACATTGAGGCACGTATCCCGTACACACTTCATCTTTAACATCTTCGATATTTAGCAGTATCATTGTTATATCATTCAATTGACATATATAGCGTACATGCTTGCAATTATTAATTATTTATTACTATTTAAAAACATATTTAAATTATTACCGCATACAAGCATCATTATTAACTTTTTGTAATCGGATACTCGTACCTATATTTCAGGTGTGGGCAGCTGACGCGAAGAAGATCAACGATGGACACGAGTATATTTTAACAAACAAGGTGTGGAATGCAGACGAACATATAGGAGATAAACTGTGTATCGACTTCCTAGGACACACTTCCGGTGATGTGGTTCCCATGATTACCTTTACCCTGAAAAGCGTAGGAGGAAACAGTGGAAATGGTCACAGCACTCAGCACACGTTGTCCCCGGGGCACAGCAGCCAGCACACCACAGGGCACAGCAGCCAGCACACCACAGGGCACAACAGCCAGCACACCACAGTCCCTCCACTTACCAATACAGGTGCCCTGTTCATATGTATACAGTTCCAAAGATGAAATTAAAGTCTTTCGGCCAATGTCCGTTTAGAATTCTCTCCCATCTGTCATCAAACACTCCCCATCCCTGACATGTTTCAAATCTGCTCTTAAAACATATCTACACATTTTTAACGTCTTACAAATTATTAACGTCCTATGCTAGGTTGAAGTTATTCATATTGGTAAATTTCTTTACTTGGCTTAATATTATAGGTGGTGGTAGCCCAAGGTACAACTACGCAGAGGCTATGGCCAAATCTATCCTGTTCTACGACGCGCAAAGATCTGGGAAACTTCCGGCAAATAACCCCATAGCTTGGCGAGGCGACTCTGCTCTGGGCGACAGAGGAGATAACGGTGAAGATCTGACCGGAGGCTGGTACGACGGTATGTAAACATCATCATCATATGCCTTAGAATTATTTCTCTCTTGAAAGTTGTGTCAGAGAGCCATGCTAATTAATGTGTTCACAGGTGCCATATTTGGCTAATTTACAGAGGCAAGTGATGGTGTTTGTCGATTATTATATGTATATATACTGTAGTATTTTCTGTGGGTGGGTAAGTACACATATCAGTTTGGGCAAGCACTATTATTAGGTCTCTGTCTAGATAATATGCTTCTAGTATTAACATGTCGCGTAATGGTGAAATATTTCTGCACCAAAATACTCACTCGACACCAGATTATTATTATTATTATTATTATTATTTTTATTATCTTCCAGCCGGTGACCACGTCAAATTCAATTTGCCGATGGCATCTAGTTCCACGCTACTTCTGTGGGGCTACTACCGGTGGGTCGTCCCGTACATAGCTACAGCGCAGTCGACGATGTTCCTGGACATGATCAAATGGCCTCTAGACTACTACCTGAAGTGCTGGAACCCTCGCACTCAGACGTTGTATGCTCAGGTACTGCTACTGCATATGCCATATACTAGTACATCCCAAATCTAATTGCAACCATACCCCGACATTACTAAACCTATTCGAGTACGATTTCATGCTAAACTAAAAGATGTCTTCACAAATCCCTGAGCATGAAATCGTAGTCGAAAACGGTTTCGTAATCTTTGGGCCAGATCTCAAGCTTCGCTCCTTAAAATAGTCGTTGGCTTACCGATTGAGCGGAGTAAACGAAATCCTGTTAACTATATATGAGCGTCAGTTTCACATCCGATGCCAATGCTGGTGTGTTCACATCCGATGTCAATGCTGGTGTGTTCACATCCGATGTCAATGCTGGTGTGTTCACATCCGATGTCAATGCTGGTGTGTTCACATTATTCCGCCTGAACTTGCTATGCTTATTATATGGCAGTGGAAAAATAAAACGTATGCATTAGGTAATCATATAAAGACGTAATATTCCGAGTAAATAATATGCCCGATGATTCCTAGTAAGAAATAACCCAATTTATTGAATTATGACATTCTAGGGAATCAATATGCAATCTAAATCGTTCGCCGTGCACCACTTGCATAAATACAGCAATGAAACACGTCTGAAATGTCATTTGTATTGAACTCCAGCTACGTGTGATGTATTGAATGATCGAATGACACGGACACTGCTACACCATCATACTAAAACACTGCTGTATTGATTCACTGGCTAGTTCATTTTGTAGGCACTTTAAAACTATATACTAACGGTCTTGTGGTATTACTAAAGCCGTTTATAAATATATATTTGTTAAGGTTGGAAACGGAACCGTCGATAACCATTTCTGGGGTCGGCCGGAGGACATGACCATGAGCAGACCAGCCTACAAACTGACCGCCAGCAACCCTGGATCCGATGTGGCTGGCGAAATGGCAGCATCTCTAGCAATTGGATCCATGGTTTTCAATACATCGGGTACATGCATTCATATTAGTATACTTGAAGACAAATAGGGAGAGATACCGCTGAGAACAAGCAACTGAATGTTTCTTCACGTCTAATGGAACGTGTGCTATGGTTCCCGAACACTGATTATATTATGAAAATCAACACATTGTAATGTTATATTTGCACCTTTTACGATGTTGACTATATTAATATTGGAAAACCAGATAAATTAAGAATTCTAATCTGTCTTGGTCTTCATTTACTTGGCGATAATTAATTCCTTCAGTCAACGAACATAAGCTATTCAGGAATCGATATTTATTAAATAAATAATAAATAAAGAATGCATATTTATAACGAGCCTATTAGAGTTTGCAGAGATAGTGCTATTCACTGATGATGGTAGGGGATACTAAGAGACCACATGTAAACCATCTTAAAATCCACACAACGCAAAGTAACCTCTTCACCTACCATTAACAGTGAACCCCATCTGTATGTACTGTCTCTCGCACACCACCAAGCAAACTCTACATAAATATATACAATGTACTGTCACTGGGCGGGGGACCAACTTGCGGGTTAGTACTTTTTGTTGAGAACCCCCGCCTACTACAGACTGAACAGCTACTATATAGTTGGATACTAGTCGCTATATTACTTTATTTATTAGTGTTAGCAACATATTTATTATTGTTTAAAAAGAGTTTTACTGCCTAAGAATTGATGAATGGAATGAACATGAACAATTGTATATCGTATGTCATATTAATGTTATGTACTGTAGTGTAGTTTGGTTGGCTGTGCAGATTCTACATACTCAGGAAAGCTATTAACGGCCGCCAGGCAGATCTACGAGTTCGGCAAGAAACACCCTGGAAAGTACTCGCAAAGTATAAATGCTACGTTCTATCCGTAAGTTTCCAAATGATGTTCAACAAAAGCAAATTATCCATATATATCTATCTATCCTAACCCTAACTCTTTAACCCTTTCCATGCTGGAGGCAACCGGACATGTCCCGAAGAGCATGTGCCTAATCCAGCAAGGAGAGGGTTAAAGCCTCGATGTGATTCACAGATCCGGTGGCTACAAGGATGAAATGTGTGAAGGGGCTGTATGGCTGTACAGAGCAACGGGAGACCACTCGTACCTACAGGATGCAAAGGGTTACTACCAGAGTGGTCTGGCATGGGCTCTATCATGGGATGAAAAGACACTTGCATGTCAGGTATACGACCATGCCCCGAGATTAACGAACATTTTCTGAGTAAGATTTCGTTTTGTTCATAAAACGTCATGTACATTTTGAGCTTGAGCATGAAATCGTACCCAGAACATTTCGTAATCTCGTTACGAACAGTTTTCAGTACGATTTCAATATCAATTCAAGTATGGCGTTGGAAATCGTTCGTATCGTCATCATATTTTCCTGGTAAAGCATGACACGATATCAAGTCGTTATTAGACGAACATCTCTCATAATGCACCATCCTCGAAACGCCGGCCAGTATACCTCTTAACATCCGTCAAATATGTTTAGGCATGCGGCCTAACATACAACATGATACCTCCCATGATCATTCCGTGTAACTGCTGGTTGTCCTGCGCGACAAGGGGTCACGTCAACCTTAGCAATAGTCCATGGTAAAGGCGAGTTACTACTTCAGTATGCAGTCGTTTCGTACAGGACGACCTTGTATCCCGTAGGCCGAGAAGCTCTGACCTTCATAGTACTATGAAGTATGAAGGTCACAGCTTCTCGGCCTAAGTATCCTGACCCACGTGGCCTTCAGTACGTGAGACTCATGCTAATGTCTGTATTTCTCCCTGCAAGCTGCTCCTGTTCGAGGAGACTCACGACACCAGGTACCGACAGCAAGTGGAGGACTTCTTCAAGAGCTGGTTACCAGGAGGTTCTGTCGCCTACACACCTTGCGGTCTGGCCTGGAGAGCTCAGTGGGCCTCAAACAGATTTGCTGGTACGATACAACACAACACGTATACGTGTATCTATGTTATTTAAGATTGGTCAAAACAGATATGCTGATACAATACAACACGTATACGTATATCTAGTGGTTTGGTCAAATGACTGAATGAATCGGTCATTTGGCCAAAAGCCTGTAAGGGTTAGGGTTAGGGTTAGGGTTAGGGTTAGGGTTAGGGTGGTCAAATGATTAAATTCTGCAGTCATTTATTTGGCCAAATTACTATCTTCAACGTGATTTAATTTGACAGATTGCCTAAAAGCCAGAAATACTATTTGATGGTTAAAGGGGTCATTATCATAGAGGTGTGTTTACTCAGCCTTATGTTTACCAGTAGTCCATTATATCTATTGTTCTCTACAACCAAATGCTTTATTGACATTACTGTGTTTGCTGTGTTCAGTTATTGAGTCCTTGGTGATATGTTCAGTGAGATTAGTTTACTCACCGTCAGCTTGCTTTGTGTTTCAAATAGACTGGCTTCCATACATCAGTTTATCTTGGATCCGAATATGTTTTCATGATCACGTTAGTGTGATTAGTTTAAGTATTATCTGCACAAATAGAAATAGCATGCATATACTAGTACTTACTATTAAAATGTTAATGAGTTTTGTTTCAACTACTGAACCTTGAGTAATTCTAGACGATAATTGAACTAATGACTTCTGTACGATATATAAATACTAGTTGGTTGGTATGGGTAAGTCCACCGACTCCGTGATGCAAACCTTAGAGCGACTGCCACGGTTTGACCACGGCCGCGTCATATCTAAAGACGTATACACAAATGGTAGTTGATGTCACCCTCCTTGGCGTTCAGCATAAAGTGAAGTTTACATCAACGGGTGGTCCCTCAGAGTCACATTACTGTGTCTGAGTGGGATATTATTGTGTAATGGTCTGCCTGACTCCGTTAAAGCTGCTAAATATCTTGACTCTTTCCGCAAAGTCCTCAAAACTCACTTGTTCACAACAGTGTATCTTGATTAATATCTGCAACTGTGTCTAGGTGACTGCCTGTTCACCGCTCCTCTCAAGGTGGAGGACAATGTTTCGTGAAGTGCAATGTGTGCAGGCTCGACCATGTGTGGAACAAATCGTTTCAAGTGCTTCAAGAACAATATCAAATGCAATAGTCGCGGTCACGCAAGCCTATCTGCTAGTAATGCACAGTATTTGACCAAATAATAAATTGATCAAAATTAACTGACGATTAACGTTTGCTGTGTGTATTTTAATCATGTAGCTAACAGCGCATTCGTGGCACTAATGGCTGCCGATGACGGCATTCAGACCGAGACATACCGGAAATGGGCACAGGAACAAATAAACTACATTCTTGGGGACAACAACTACGGCATCAGTTATGAGATAGGCGTCGGGAGGAAATACCCCCTCAGTCCCCATCACAGATCAGCGTAAGTTATCCCCGACGGTGAGGAGCAATTGTTTTCAGAACTACCTTTAACCAGTATAATCCTGAAAATTATGTATTTATCTAAGTAATGTTGTAAACCTAATAGGGTTATCCTGCAATACTATTGAGGGCAGTGGACTCCTTTCCCTTATTTAATGTTCAATTTTATTTTATTTCAATCCTTAAACTACGCCAGAAATTCAATTATCTAATTACGAGACGGTAACAAATAAATGTAGTATATTATACAAATTACAAATAAACTCAACCATAATAAACAGATCGTGCCCAGACCCCCCGGCTCCCTGTAGCTACGCTAACCTGCACACCGGTGGTGCCAGTCCCCACGTGCTGCAGGGGGCACTGGTCGGGGGACCGGACCGCTCTGACCAGTACAAGGACATCCGTGACGACTACATTCATAACGAAGTAACCTGCGATTATAACGCAGGCTTCCAATCCGCTCTAACTGGTAAGCTAGCTATAGTCAAAGGATGGAGGCTACGTATACTCAGATCCAAATCAAAGGACACCGATATAATTATGCAAACATCGAATAAAGTATAGAATACTTATATAAATAAACATTAAAACATCTATGATGTTAGTATTACCTAAAAAGACTATCATATTGATAATTGACTTGTTAAAATTCATATATTATAACTAATTATGTAAATACGTGTGGTTTAATTCCGTTTCAGGATTGGCACAACTGGTTTATCATAAGCAGTTACCAGCAATTCCAGCACCAAAGTGCCATGCTTGAACCCTTCATGAAAGAATGGCAACTGTCGTCTATGTTAGAAAATATACTAAATCTTTATAAATACACCAATAAAATGTTTTTGTCGAAATCTCGACTGAATAGTCAAATAAGCACACTATTTGAGTTATGAATTAAATTTGCATTCACCTATACACTACCTTCACATGCATAGCATCAGTGTACCGCCAGGAATAGTACCATTAGTCAGGCGATATACTAGTAGCCTTAAAACAAATAGCCCAATAGTTCATAATCCCAATGGCGATTAGAAACATAGAAACATAGACACATAGACACATAGACACATAGAAACATAGAACATAGACACATAGACACATAGACACATAGAAACATAGACACATAGAAACATAGACACATAGACACATAGAAATATAGAAACATAGAAACATAGACACATAGAAACATAGACACATAGAAACATAGACACATAGAAACATAGAAACATAGAAACATGTGGTGAACCAACACCTGGTAATAACAGGAACATTAAAACGCAAAACATAATGGTTAACAAGTACCAGTGAACGTAGTACAAAGTGGAGAATATATCACTGTTTGTCGTGATTTCCCCCCTTCATGGTGAACATAAAACTACAACAATGAAATGAAATGTTGCAGTAAAGCTGCGAGCACCGGCAGATACTGACAGACCAAGGATGGGATCAGCATTGCCACTCAACAGTCCAAACGTTCCACCACTGCTCTGCCATCCGCCCTGAAACCCGTTTCCAACCTGACTGAAATTAGTGTCTCAAATAATGGGTTTAGAATTGTATAGAGTCAATTTAAATTCGTTACTACACAAACATTATGACTGTGGTCAATGGAAGCAACAATTGAAACATGTAAACTTATGTATCTTGGAAGATTATATAGGAATATGAATAGTGTGATTATATATATTCTTCCTCAGAATTGGATAGTACTTGTGTCAAAGTTTCATAAAATCCTCAATTGTCCACGATACCTGATTATCGGAACTCTCTGACAGTGACTTTCGACATATTTTACTCGAATGTGGAATACCCATTGACAGTTCTATCGAC
>JAVCKZ010105617.1:0-10642 GCA_034780755.1 Lepetodrilus elevatus
GCAAAATGTTAAAAAGTAGGTTGTCCGCAGTGCAATTTAACTTGCCCCTGTACGTCGGGCATATGTTAGTCCAGAGCACTGTATGTTATGCCTGTATGATCATTATATATGTGCATGTAGACTAATTAACCATAAATTATAAGATTATATTCATTTTATCAAATATTCTTCATATTATTCGATGAGTTTAAATTATTCTGATATTATTATTATATTATGGCCGTTGTGGCAGCCATTTTGAAAAACTACTTTTAATCAATACTTTGTAGATTACAACTTTGTGGTTGTTGAATCTGGCTACTCCGAGATTACGAAACATTTTGAGTACGATTTCATGACTCAACTCAACATTTTATTCATAAAAAGCCATGGAAATTTTGAGCTTGGGCATGAAAGCGTACTCAAAATGTTTCGTAACCTCGGGGCCTGGTTTCCATGTGCCTCAAGTGAAAATGTTTCAGCTTATCTTTCTCGTCGCCTTTCGATCTGATAAATAAATAAATTCTTATACTTCTAGCCGTGGAGCGTGAATGATCCCTGCTGCAAGAGTACCGTAAGCAGTAAATCGTACTCACTTGTATATTTGGAATACTGTAAATGTCTAATTCATATTGTATGCATATGTAAAACATATGTATTATTATGAACATGTATAACATCCCACCAATGAGGCCCAGCCTATGTAGTACAGTATGTGATGTAAACACCCTGTAGAACGGGGTACTGCGTACCATTGCCTATAAGTGCTGATATAAGTTTTGTCATGTATGAGAAATAGTTTTAGTTGGATTGTAGATAATCTTGGAAGTTTAAATATCTAGGTGAGCTACAGAAGGGTGTATTTCGTTGTGTATTAATAAGCAGAATGAATACATAGAGAATATTAAATTAAAGGAGCTTTGGTGTGATACTAGTGAATGATTTTGGTACCTAACTATTCACGAGTTGCATACAAAATAGTATCACAGAGAAGTTAGTTTTATCTATTACACTACCAACCCAGCAATTAACTCCAATGAAGTTTGTTTTCTTCATCAAGTACTATGTAGGACACGCCCATGAATACATATTGTATTATATGAGTACAAAGTTTCAATCGCTTGACAATCGTTTCATGCATCTTCACAAATAAATATTCCCTTTGATTCAAATTAAATATTTGTTTTAATAACAATAAATTGTGATAGTGTTCATCAAGTATTTAAAATTAATATTTAAATAAATATTCCCTTTGATTTAAAATAAATATTTGTTTTATTAACAATAAATTGTGTTAAGTGTTCATCAAGTATTTTAAATTAATATTTGAAATTTCTGTACACGGTCAACATCGTCTGTTACTTCACATGACATCATTTGTGATGTGACCACATAACCAGCCAAAAAAAAGTATTACCACTACATATATACGGAAATGTGTATGTATAGTAAATGTGTTTAACGGCTTATATAATTCAATACAATTATCACATATGTGATCTCATTCTGTAGTGTAATAAAGTGTATTTGCGTTCAACAATGCACTTGTGACATACATGTATTTATATCAAGTTATCCCCTCTGATACATCCCACTGTGAGTGTGCTCAGAGAGTGATGTTTGTACGTGATCACATAATCATGATAATAGAGAGATATTATATACATGAGATCAAACCACCTTTTATCACGCAATGGAATTTTTTAATCACTTTGTATCTTTAATGACTTTCATCTTGACGTTATTTTTTGAAAGGTAATTGTTGAATCACTTTTATAACCGTATACAAATTCAATGATCATGATGGGTTTAATATAAGCAGCTTTGGTAATCTAATATGTTCATTCAAGTGATAAATGACCAGATCATAACCCTGATTCTGTTAAGCTTTTTTACCTGTTTGCTGAGAATTTTAAAGCTTGTTTTGTGATGGGAAAGGTGTACAATTTGTTTGGTCTGGACAATTTGGTGTTTGAATAGTGTTCAATATCATTTGAAACTACCGGTATTGGTCATCTGGTGTGAAATGTGAAATGGTATTAATTAGCTCATTTATCCTAATTTAATCAATAAGTATCAATTATATATTATATATATTCTGTCATTCTTGTTAACCTAATATAACAAATTATTTCTAGTAAAATCAAAGAATACTAAAATTTCAAAACCTTCACCATCTATAATGTTATCAAATTCTCTTCTAGCATAATAAATTCAGCTTATGGTACCTTGTTTGGCATAATCCAGGTTAAATCCTCACCAAATTCCTAATACTAGTTTTGTGGCCATCACAGCCATCAATTAAATACATGCACTTCAATACACAATTGTATGATAATCAAATTAGCTGGCCATTTCACTGGCCTTTCTTCACCTCTGACAACATTTAGTCAAGTACAGAAGTATTATTTTAATATAACGTATCTATTTATAGCAATGGGGAGACTATTAAGATAAATGAAGTTATGTTCATATGGAAATATAGATAAGACATAGATTATGATAATGAGAAAATAATTATGTATATATTTACTGGTAGATCATGAAACCGAGACATTTTTCAACCATGTTACCTGAATCATGCAATTGTTATTAGTCTCCCTGTTGTCTTTGAAGTATAAATTATATGTACATATACATATAAATACATATTCAGCCTTTGGCAGGGATAGTTTATTAGTATATTTACTCTACTTTTGACTCACTCCTTTCATTTGTATCATGAAATGTTTGTTTAACATATTTTGTATGTATGGCCATAGTTATTTGATACCCTGGTTTACGGATCCACTGACAAAAATGTTCCACTTTGGGAAATAAAAATAATTACTTTTATTATATTCCACTGACAGTGTACTAGCCCTTAGAAAATTATGATAATAAATGCTGATGGACCAAGTCTTATAAATCAGCATTGAACATGAAGAAAGACTGGTAGGCTTTGCTTGTCACAAAGTCGAAGCCAACTATGGATAACAAAAGTCTAATTTATGACAATTACTGATATTAAGGAATCAATACCTTTGAAAATAATTGTGCACTCAAATCTGAACAATTTATATGCACTGGTGTTTATGAAAATTATTGAAAAATTTATTGATCAGATATTTATTTTATGGCAACAATCATAATCTCCAATTAATATTGTTATTATTCTATTGGAAGTGACTGACGAAACTATCAAATTATATTTATTTAAATCAGCACATAAAATTATGTAAACCAGGTAATCAAATGACTATAGCCTATAATGTATAAACTCATGACAAAATCCATATGGTGAAAATCCCTTCCACAGTATACTGTTCGAGAGTTAGATATGCATCCGTTTTGTATGATTCTGATACATATCAATAGTGTGGTTTAGTGACAATCCTCAACATTTGCTAGGACATACATGTATAGGGAAATGTTATGTGTCACATAAATATTAGTTTGTAACAGGAGCTGTCTCATTGAGTCTGTTGATACATAGGCACCCATCATTTATAAATGCTTTCATGTTTTTCTTGATCTCGTAATTTATTTCATATGCTATATTCTAAGTAGCCCAGTTATCAAAATGCAGCATGCCCACCTAAAGCAATATTTAAAATTTTAAGTAATCATGTTTGAAAATGTATGTGTATCAACCTATTCAATGCTCAACAAACAATTCACAGATTTACGTCTGGTTTGCTCAATAATGTCCAAACCGTGTCTTACCTGTCGTACGAAAAATGCCATGAATTACAACTAGCCTCGATGGTGATGTTGCTAATGCATTCCAAGTTGACAATATTCCATTTGAACCGTGAAATTTCACTGAAAATAATGCAGAAATTTGTCTACTGATTTATTATCATTGTTTGGTCTTGTCCAGTTACTCATCGCGTATGGGTGAAATATTCCCACCGCGACATAATGCACTCATTCATTCATTTCGATTTTTTTTTGTTTAAGAATAAGAAGAATTTGAAATATTGAGGTGTCGCCAAAGAAAGGGTAACGTACATGATTAATGTTACCAAGGGTGGATACGTTGGATGCATAGAAATTAGTGTCATATGTTGGCCTTGTAGAAGAATTCTGTTTACAGTCAACTAGTCACCAGCATCTATGCGAGACAGATAATTCCTTGCTGGAAATAAAATACTATAGTTCCATGATACACATTGTTCATTGCCAAGAGCTTTCTGTTCAGCTAAGCTTTACTGTACCTACTTGTATTTACTTAGAATTCATGTAGATCATAGTAGTAGTGAATGTGGTGATCTTAGAGAGATAATATATACAGTAGACCTTGCATATAACAGCCTCGCATAAACCGGATACTCGCCTATAACATACTGAATCTGAAGTCACAGTCCCGTCTAACGCTAATTACGGCATATGTGTATTAACGGACTTTGTATATAACAGACAAAAATATCCTGTCCCAATGAGTACGTTATATGCGAGGTACATTTCTGTGATCTCTATAATATTATGGCTTTTGTAGATGGCATTTATGCACATACGTATTTAAGTAACATTGCATATTATTTGAAGAAATTCTAGACAGGTCCCTGCATATACTGTAGTGTATACATTTGTATATTTCATTGCTATTGGACCAGTTGCATAAATTGGATGTAGGACTACAGTGAAATATTATTGCTTTTGCATCGATTGCTGCAATAATGTAGAATTGAGAAACTGGGCCCAGATTGTATAAATCATGATACTAGTGATTGTGATGTATTTATCGTGATGCTCACTATTGATTATGATGTAATAATAGTGATGCTGACTAGTGATTATGATGTAATAAATTTAATGCTCACTAGTGATGATGTAATAATTGTGATGCTCAGTAGTGATTATGATGTAATAATAGTGATGCTCACTAGTGATTATGATGTAATAATAGTGATGCTCACTAGTGATTATGATGTAATAATTGTGATGCTCACTAGTGATTATGGGTGACAAGATTCCCGCTGTGACGTAAAACAATAATTCACTCACTCACTCACTAGTGATTATGATGTATTAATCTTGAAGCTCACTGGATTATATGATACTGTCGCTGACATTTTCTAAAGTTTGGGTTGCTTCCAGTTCCCAGTCACTGCCAGTCATCAGAGTACTGAACCCTCATTCTGGCAATCTGGGTTCATTCCTGGGCTTATTTTCCATGACAAACTTTCACTTATCACATTAATAACATGTGTTTGCAATTAAAGTAGCCCTTCATAAAACTTGTCATGTTACTAAACCTTCATAAAACTTGTCATGTTACTAAACCTTCATAAAACTTGTCATGTTACTAAATTGACACAGTATTTTTTTCTCATAACTTCTTTTCTTTGGCTTGAAGAATGTTAGCATGGGATGTTGTAAATATCACGCAACAAATTGAATAGATCTTGCTTTGCAATCAAGCATCTGTTCTATTTTAAATACTCTTGGTATGTATTCCTCATGATGACTCGTTGAGTATACTATGGGTGAAAGATTCCTGCTACAACATTAAACAGTACACCTCTCACTCTTTATGACACTCAGTGTTCACTCATGCATATCTGTAATGTGATGCTTCTGCCACAAATATTATTTTGAAAAAGCTGCATTTATTCTGTTTTTGCTACGTTAAATATCCAATATTTTTGCTAATATATAGATTAGTTGGTTTAATACTTACAGGGTCTATGGACATGCATGTTTGGGGGAATCTTTATTTTCACGAATTTTCGTAGAATGATAAGTTAATGTTATTCATGGGTTTGTTTAGGTGTTATTTTTATTGAGAAATAAGAGTAGCCATAATATAACATTCTACCTACTGTGATAAAACAAAATAAAGAATATCTTTTGTTATGTATATTAATTGATATTCATATCGGAGTACAATATTTTTGCCACTATTCAGAATCGCAAGTTATATTAAATGGTGCACAGCTTCAAGGACATTTATTATTGTCTCCACTGTCTGATGCACATCAGGACATTTAGATATTTTCTCCGTCCATTTCACATTGATAGCTTGATCTACGTACGGTACCATAGGATAGCCCATGAAAATTGCACAGATATATATTTTCTTCAAATTTCCGTTGCAAGTAGTTTTTGGCCTTCATAAGACACAGCTCCTGATTTTAGTGACATTAGGACATAAGCTCTGTTGAGTAAAGATACTCCAAAAATTGAAGGAGCAAAACTTTAGATCTGATTGTGATTAGATTGATGACAAGTTTTTGATATTTTGCAACTTTAGTCGATAGTGGTTCACGGTTGTTGGACACCTTTTGACTGGCATTGAAGCATTACCTGTGACAAAGTTAGGTTTGCCTGCATACATAGCCATCTTCAGTGAGATCTGTTCCCCAGACCTAGACTTCCGGTCTGTTCACCGGATCTTGACCCAATTCCCTGCAATCTAGTTGTCTCCAAAAATATGAATAAAATAGTTTCCTAACCCTAACCACGTGAGCCAATCAGATTGCTGGGAATTGGGTCCTGTTCGGTGAAGAGACCACAAGTCCGGGTCCTGGGAAGAGACCACACCGCCATCTTCAGTGGCGACTACCATACTCGCTTTCATGTTCAAGAGTTGATCTCAACGTGGACTTTCCTGTCCTGTACGACGGCGTAACTCTATGATACCGTCAACTCCAACCTTAGCGCTACCGGATCCAGTGTACTGTAGTCTATGGCAGAGGTTGGAGTTACGGTTATCTTAGAATTACGCAGGTTCTTTCAGGAGTGCCATGGTGTATTACTGAAAACTCACAGTATCATCAGATACCCAACCAGCTTAGGATAGTCTCGATATTTCCATATCATATGTACTTGGTATACTAGTATCTGAAATACCTCCTGGAATGTATCAAGGATGGTGATGAAAAGAAATGTTTCAGTTACAAGTTGCTCACCTTTGTTTTTGTATCATTTTCCCAAATGAGTATGAATACCATTATCACACTGTACGTTCAATAATACATATGTACTCGCAGAAAAAAAAAGTTTTATGTATAGCAATACCATGTCAGCCTTATATTACCATATTTGAAATATTCTAATATTCCTAGAACGCACTGTTGAATTCCTTACACAGAAGACCTTCCTGTTGGTCAACCAGTCGGAACCTGGTGGCCTATTCTCGAAACATTCTTACGAACTTCTTAGCCTAAGAACAATTCGTAGCAATACTATAAGAATCGTTAAGATTGTCGTACGATTGTAAGAGCGTTTCGAGAATAGGTCCCCAGATATGTTGACATGTTCCCGTGTGCGTGACGACATTGTAAGCCTTCGTGGAAGACAATCTGGGGCGCGTTCAAAGACACAAGCGCTGAGTAAGCCGCTTAGCTAAACTGGTCCCCTGTCCCATGTACGGTCCATGCGACTCGTGAGACAGTGGCTAGTTTGGTAAGCCGCTTGCGTGTTTGAACGACCACCTGATGATTCCAGAAAGAGTAAATGTTTCCTCCACAAAGGCTTAACCTTCTCCATGCTGGAGGCAACCTGAAAAAATTAATGCCCAAATACGCAATGTCTAATACAGCAGGGAGAGGGTTAAAGATGTCTCACGTATAGGACAGCTTCAGCAGCAAGGCCACAGAACAGTCATTGGAATCAGTCCAGCGAGGCCAAGGCTAATACTTGTATGTATTTGTAAAAGAATGGATGTTCATGTTTGGAATATGAACGAGATGCAATCATGTAGCTAATCTGACAATGCTATGTATTTGATTAGCAATTAAAGTTGATGATATTGATAAATTCATGTGTTGTTCTTCATTTGCAAACTTGGACTAATGCTGTATACCTACTGGTGTGGACGCTCCCTTCTAAGTCTGAGCCATGTAGGTACACATACATACCTATGAAACGTTATCCAACAAATCACAAATGTCCGTCTCACAAAATATTTATGTCCACACGAAAATTATCTACAATTTGAAATGATGTCATCGGACGATGCTTGTTCAGGATTCTTTCATTTCCATCTCTATAGGATAGTGGTCACTGACAGCCAAGGCCTGTAAGACAAGAGCAAAGTGTGCATCTGGTTTGACCACCATCGGTAATCTGCTCCGAACATTTCCGCTAATAAATAAACGTAAACATTACGTACTTTGTTATCGTTGCTGGTATAAATCTAAATACTACCTGTGCATGAATTACTTTTGTTATTGTGTTTACCCTCATGTTGGTTGCTGTGCGATCACAGAAACAATGCTGAACATAAAAAGGCTAAGCAAATACGCTGTTACCTCTGTGAACGAAAGGTGCATGCGGCTTTCAAAGTTGTAGACTTTGGCGCTGTGAGGGACGATCGCAGCCTGGAATTCTGATCCAGCCACGACGAACCTATAGGAAAGCAAATACGTCGTAATGACATGTACATGCGTATGTTTAATAAGTCAATTAAATGGGGTTAAACAGTATGTTTTATTGATAGCTGTGTTGATTTACACACACACACACACAAAAAGTTGGCCATTCTTACAATTATATTTATGATACTTAGGGGTGCAAAATAGTATATAAATAGTGAAATATTACATTCAAATATATACAGTATTTCCTTTGAATATTGAACAGCTGGATATATATTCATTACACAATTAGTTTTCCACGAATAGTGGACAGCAATACATATTGTCGACATGGGTCCGTATGCACAAACGTTATATCACTGTCGGTATAATCCTTAAACTACGGTTTTACTAAACTACGTCTGTGCTTACGGACCCATGAGCCGCTTTCAACTTCAAGAGTATTTCGTAACACCAGTGACGCATAGTGTTGCAGGAAACCCGCGAGCACCTGTTGGTAATAGCACCTTCCCGAAATCGTACGAAATAATACGCAATGGTTAATCACAGCTTTATGATCAGAACTCGAATTTTTGTTCATCAGAAATTATCAAGTGTAAGTCTAGTTGCAATATTGAATGGACCACTTGTATCGCTACAATAATTTTAGGTAACCATGTTCTCAAGTATCGTAGCGATAAACCTGTTTTATGCAATACTTGTATATATATTATTTTTTTTACAATAACTTGTAGCTACAACTGTTACGTGCAATAGGCCCCTGGTCACATGAACAGGAAGATAGGAATCTCTGCAATGGTACGACAGAACAGAAAGTCATCTTATCGTATTTATCTTATCTTGTCGTGATGTACAGTACCTGTCGTAGGCGCAGTTGGTGTGGTGGCTAGCCGTCGTGTCCACGCTACTGGATAGCAGCCACTGAAATCTGTTGTCCAGGTAGAAGTGGTTGTGCTGTAGCTTGGTACCACTGATGTAATGACAACCAGCATTGAAGTCTCCATTAAACATGATATTCTGGAAATAGATATACATCAAATATCTGTTGGTGCATTTTCGCAATAAAAATATTTAGTCTATCTTTTTACATTTTACATTTAAGAAAAATATGTTAAAGATGAAGAAGAATATATTTTAATATATACACAAGGGAAAAAGTTAAGCGCCTCTAGATATAATTAGTACTAAAATTGCCGAATTCGTAAAATCTGTAAATTACATGACGCATACTAGTATGTAAAGAATGGTGTTTCATCGAAATGTTAGGAGAGTATAATGACAACTGTGACGTCCCACAACAGAACATGTTACAATAAACATAAAACAATGTATAATGCGTGTTTGTTTTATTGTTATTTTTATGGGGTTTATTTTGTGTGTTTCTTTTGTTTAGGTGTTTTCTTTTTCATTGGGTTTATTTTGTGTGTGAATATAGTTTTGGTAGTACTATGAATATGTTCCATTTTTCTTGAATATGTCAGTGCTATGATCATAACTTACATGTGTTCTAAAGTGTCTTTGGAAAGAAGAATACACGTCTGAAAGATGTCCCAACTCTGGATTAACCTGGTTTGGTTTCAGATGGCATGCAGCGATGACAAAGTCTGACAGTTCTGGTGAAAATATACATGACAACAAACATTAATTATACAAGACCTTGTATTTAAATATATTGACAATGTGTACATTAATTTAGCATAATATGTTAAGTTTATTTTACAAATGATCACAATTCCGGTGGATGAACGTATTTATAGAGACTGTTCTGTACTTAACGCATATAACGCATAACGTATATAACACATAACGTATATAACGCATATAACGTATATAACATATATAACATATAACGTACATAACGCATATAACGCATAACGTATATAACACATAACGTATATAACATATATAACACATAACGCATATAACACATAACGTATATAACGCATATAACATATATAACATATAACGTACATAACGCATATAACACATAACGTATATAACGTATATAAACATATATAACACATAACGTATATAACGCATATAACGTACATAACGCATACGTACGTGCAGATGGGACATGGAACTTGGCAGCATAGGGTTCTCGCTCAAACCAATCGTGTACGTCGGCGTACTGGTAGGTGCCCCGTACCGCTACCTTATCTGTCCTATCGGCAGAACCAATAGAATACTGATATATATCACAGTGTATAGGCTACATGTCCATATATATATATATATGGGTGTCCTTTCTCAAAGCTCTCGTATACGTTAAAGGACAGTGCTAGTTTAGCATTTTTTAGAACGTTATTAGCAAAAAGAATTGTTCAAATATGAATGGTATTGGTAGAAATGAGCAA
>JAVCKZ010105628.1:0-10642 GCA_034780755.1 Lepetodrilus elevatus
AAAGGCATAGACAAATAGAGAAACAAAATATGAGAGAGTAAGATTATAGGACGGATAGATAGACATACACTAGTGACAGTGATAGGCGGGGGTGAGAGAACGAAATATAGTATAGTGTGTGAGAGAGAGAGAGAGAGAGAGAGAGGGGAGAGAGAGAGAGAGAGAGAGAGAGAGAGAGGAGAGAGAGAGGAGAGATAGAGAACGAGAGAGGGGGAGGGAGGGAGTGAGGGAGGGAGGGATGGAGGGAGGGAGGAAACAACCAAAGAGAGAGATAGTGAACTAAATGGTTGATGTTTAATGTAATACATACATATACGTTGAAAATATATTTGTTTGATTGCAGGATGGCCACACACATGTATAACCAATACCTAACCATCGCTACCATGACTGCAGCACATACTATTGACATGTGCATATGTTTGCATTACTGTTATCATTGCAGGCCAAGTGAAGTAAGATACCTTGACCGAGAACACTACAGCAGTGGCGCGAACCCGCCTCCTATATCTCGTACAACTATAAATATACATGATATGATGATTTCCCTGATACACTGACAAATTATGAGACATACAAATGTTTCAGTGACATAAGTTACTAAATACTGTATATATACATGTACATATCTGTATTGATCAATAGTATGGATAGTTATGTACAGTGTATACCAAACCTGAGCCAAGACGTTGCGGATAACGTGAAGTTGGTTATACGTATTCCCGGTTCCCGGTATTCACGAATACCTAACCAGTAACCAACTTCACATTTAATTTACGGACGTTGCGTACGGTACATACTACCATGTTCCGAACCGTGTTCTTGTAATACTTGTTGACACACTCACTGATCACATACAATTTTGCAAATGTAATGTGTACATGCCATGAGAATCAAATACTAATATGCGTTTAAAGTTAATACTAGTATATGTTTGATTGACAATACAGCATGTCAGCTGATGAATGATCATGCAATACGATGTAGATGTCTATTGAACATGACGTATATGAAGATACATCGATAGTGAGCCTGTACAAAAGCAGGTCCTTCTTGTCAAAGAACTATTCTGGTTCCATGCAGATGGATATCACCGACCACTCTTCATATGAGTGGAACTGAGGCATTCACGCAAGCATGTCCTGGCTGTGGTCAGATGAATAGCAAGTCGTGGAATCTTGACCGTCATCTTTTGTTCTGCATTCATCTTAGCTTTGGACAGCCTCTACCGGATGATGCCGCTGTATTTGTCTTCCGATGAAACATCCGTTGGTTTCTATAAGAAGCACACGTGCAAACTCGATGGTACAGTGTTGATATTGACATGTGGTCAGAAGCTACGGGATTGTCACAGACTCCGGAACTCGCAGGGACATCGTACTGGTCTATTACACATTAACGATGATTGAATCCGATATGTACCATGTCACATGATGAAAACGATGGCATAAATGGTGTTACTAAATGAAGATGACACTATGCATGCTTAAAGTACATACTGAGTTGTTGTACTGTCGTATTTGAGTATATACGAACGCCTCCAATGTACTGGATAAATAAACGTCTGAAGTCAACATATTTGTCTTTGCAAGAATGACCACTGCACGTCGTTTACGATTCCAGCATGGTGTTACCGACGACGTTATGGTGTGTTCGGCATACTGGCGGATGGTCATAGTTACGATGTCCATGAAGAGTTATGCATCCACCGTACCATTCGAAATGGACATAGTATACTGGCATAGTAGATGGTCGTATTTGCGATGTCCATGAAGTATTATGCATCCACCGTACCATCCAAGATGGGCATCGCATATTATGCTACCTCGACGGCGCAATACATACATAGTAGACAGCTGATCTATGCACATCGCCAAGATACTAGAGACAGGAAACGGTCATGCTAGTGTACGTAACCAGAAGGATGAAATAGTACACAACTTTCGTGTAGTATCGACCATAACCGTATCTCTGTGCGTATTCTCTATCTCATTGGAAAGCTGTCGCTCTCGCGGGGCTGTGAGATGTAGTCCTCGACTAATGCACAATAGATGTATATGAATACACACTTGTTCTTTCAAAGTGTTCACGTAACGGTTGCCATCAAACTATACACCGTACTTAATAACACGACTCCATAAATAGTCTTGTCCGTCAATGTGCTTGTGGAATGTGAACGGTAGACCCCAGTGATCTTGGCATTCGTTTTACTTGTTTTATCTTTGTCTGGAAAAGGAAAGAAGCATGATTTTTATTAATGCCATTAAAAGTACCCTTCTTACGTGAAACGGTAACAACAGTATATAGCTTGTATTATACATTATGTAAGCTGTTTAAGTAAAATAGTACGGCATTTAAAATACGCGGAATTTCAATATACACGTATTACGCAGGTACAGCACAATGTATATTCGTATAACTATATCATAATACGCATTTAAATTAATATACTGAAATAGGTTGGCGCCGTAGATACGGGTATTATGTTCACATGGTATCTGTAGTATAAGAACATTCAATGACTTGCACTCTTGTGACATTATTTAGCATGGAAACCGAAGTACATTAAAATGTTAAGCTACTTAAATTTAACATATATCCAATATCGTGGCATACCAATATATATAGGTTTAGAGTGAGCTTCCTTAACGACAGTTTGCATAGTACAAACATGATAAGAGTTATTTTGACGACGTGAATTCTTTTAACTATATAGAACACTGGAGGGGTTTAAATGAGCTGTACTGGTAACTGTAAAACAACGCCGCACACCATTAGCTTTTCGCTGAGGTTCTGGAGCCTGCTATAGAGCTAACGTTAAACTATCAAGGGAGATAATAAAATGTTACAACCAGTAAAGTAAATCATATAATACTCACGTCTTTTTACATTATTGGTATGCGCTGAAACAGAGAAACAGAACAAAACATTAACGAGATGTACACGTGTCTGCATACTAAGGATTTACATCGTTAAGAAATAAATAGGAAAAAGAGAATGACCTATATATATTTCGATTGTATCTACCTCATAACTGCGAGCACCATTGTTTCACAATATGTTGTTCTGTCATGTACATTTGTAAACGGAGCTAATGCGAACCAGCATGTTTCATGTCTTAGTTCTTCTTCTGAGTACTACCACTACAGCTAAGCAATAGTTTGCTGCTGTTCAGCTACGCTGATTTAACTCTCTCCATTCTGGAGGCAACCGGAAATGACCCAGAGAACATTGAATGCGCCTAATCCAGCAACGAGAGAGCTAATACTAGGCATTGTGCTAATTGATACTTCCTCAGTCACGTGTCCTCAACTCCTGGGACCTATACACCACTGTCTTCAATGTTCTAGAGCTACAAGATAACTTAATATTCACAATGACAAATTATCCTACCGGGTACCCATTCTCTGCGTTATGGACAGGATCATTGTATAACTGTCACTAGCCTAATGTCACACCACAAGGTTTTCATTCGAAAGGTTTAGTTTACTCTTGACTTTTGATATGTTTACGATATGCAACCATTCAGTTAGTCTACTCGCTCACGCGTGTATACATATGACATGACGATAGACACAGACAATAGTTGTCACAAACCATTACCTCTTTCTACGAGACTTACCATTTAAAACATTAACCCTTGCACTTGTTATCTGCAGGTCAGATGTCCTACATATATACACTCCTGCATCTTCCATATCAGTGTTCCTAATTTCTAAAATACTGACGATAGTCCGTGTTGTCAGTGACACCCGCTTTTGGATAAATATCTCCTGCTCGTAATTTGTGGACAGCTTGTCGCCATTCTTGAACCAGTCCAGATCATCTGGGGGGTGGTCTTCGCCGGTCGCGTTGCAAGTCAGGTTGATTTTCTGCCCCTTCTCAATGTATTTATCCCCAGTTATCTGAATATCTGCAAATACAGGACGTCATAGTGGTGTGAACCGTATAGAACAGGGTCTAGAGGAAAACAAAATAAATAATAGTTACCCAGGACATTTAACCGTAAGCATCTGCTTACACTATTAATCGCTATCACTGTAATTATTTATTTACATATGTATGGTCATCAGTCAAACATAATCATACTTGCATTCAAGAAAATGCACAGTCAAGGTTTGGTGCAAAAGCCAGAATCGTAATAACGTATATCGTTGTCATGCCTGCTATTCCTAAGATGTAATTTAGTACCACACAATGTAAAATGTTCAACATTGATTTAAATTGCTAATTGGTCGTACGCACCACGTACGATTTAAGCTTGTATCAACATGTACACTTAATACTATAACACAGACTATGTCGTAATGTTACACGAGTATCTGAGATTGAACATGATGAACGTGCTTGCTGCATTCAGTAGGATAAGTAGATACGTATTCTCTCTGTGATACACTACTGATATTTAGTAACTTACTCTTATTCTCTAACAGCTAGCAGGACATGTTTCGACTCATATCAAACGTGCATTAGTAGTGTTATTTACACATATTCGTTCGTAAACAGATTCCCATTACATATGAAGACACTCGATATCTCAGCAAATACAAAAACTACTTTATTTTACAATAGCATACAAGCTATGAGATACTATCAATAATGGTATGAGTCATCCTGGATTCGAAGATAGTTTGAACAGAAAAAGACACTGATGATATAAAATGAGCTCTATTACAACAGGGAAATCGAGACTGTTATGTAGCTGTGAACAATTAGATACGTTACCTTTGGGCCAACCCATTAGGTACATGACTCTAATGGCAAACAAAAATAGAGAAAGCTCGGTCTACATTATACAAATCTACCATGCAAACAAGAGCTGACGAGGTCTTCACATTTCAGACCCCAAATCAAATTCTCTTCATCAGCATTTTTAAAAAGTATTTTACTTTTGTTGTTGCTCTCTCTTTCTCTGAGGGCTCTTCAAATGCCATAGAGGCAACCAAATTGCAAACAGATTAAAGATGGTAAAATGAGAAAGTTGAAAGTTAGGGATAGACTACAATATCCAATAGATGCTTTACCATATATCAAACCTGAGCCATTGCGTTGGGTTGGGGATTCTTCACCTGAAATAAGAGCACCTTAACACAGTAATATATTTAGTGCATTTAGCTATGCACGTGGATAAAGACTTGCCAATATTACTATTCTGGAATGAAATAGGTTCGTTCACCATATGTATTGTAAACCAATGTCATTCTAGTACATTCAGGTTAGTTGGACCTGCAAAGACATTACGCCACAGTTCTGCTCCCTCCCTCTCTCTCTCTCTGTGTGTGTGTGTATGTGTGTGTGTGTGTGTGTGTGTGTGTGTGTGTGTGTGTGTGTGTGTGTGTGTGTGTGTGTGTGTGTGTGTGTGCGTTTATGCATTATGGAACGATGATGAATAACGTACTTCGTCGTGGACTACTAGCTATACACCTATACCGTAAGCATAATTATTTATTTGTCAATCTTGATCGATGCCGGAAATCGCAGTTGCGAGGGGATTAATAATGATCAAATAATCACGAACAATATATATAGTATAGCAAAGGACTTATATTAGGGTTCAATATGTCTTCCAATACCATACATATACTATATGTATCTTATATGAAATAACAAAACACATGTATTATATGGGTATAGGCGTTGAACTACCATAACATCAACATTCATTATATGTACAACCCCCAGGAATATTCTTTGAAGTTGTATGGTAATGGTCGAATTGATGTTACACTATTCCTGTCATGAGGTACAGTCGGAATGACGTCATACATGGGCATTCATAACAGCAAATTACGTTGTCCCCTCATAGCTTGTCAATAACGATGTCACTAGTGTCGCGATAGGATTATTCCATGTATCCTATATTTAGGTATCTAATTCATTTATATGTATGTGCATACTTGTATTTGGCGTATATCGGCCATTTTACCAATTGACGTATTTAGACGTTATGTTCTGTTTGAGAAATATAATACTAACAATATCATTAGGTTGAATCTATTGATACGTGCATGACGTAGTAGTATGAAAGACATGGGCATACAATGGATAGGTGCGTTGCGTGTTATAAAGATATGGCTCTACCGTAGGAAACTGCGTAAACAACGTTAACGTCAAGCTTATCAATGGCGTGGTCTTTGACGTTGGAGATGAAGTTCCGAGATTACGAAACTTTCTTGAGTATGATTTCATGATCAACTGAAAGTTTTGTTAATAAATCTTCATACATTTTGAGCTTGAGCATGAACTCATATACTCAAAAGGTTTCGTAATCGCTGGACAAGGTATGGTTAGAGTTATGCCATTTCGTACACGAGATCGCTGGCCTATGTTTCACGTAAACGTTATATTAGTTCCGGGCGTAACTCACGTCATGAACCATACCTTTACCACAGCAGAAACTAACGTAAACTTCGATCTAATCATGGATCAAGTGAGAACGGTAACCCATCGGGAAACACGGGCACGTATAGAACATAGACAGGTAAATATACTTGTTATTATAGGGATTGTGAATACATTATTTTAATAAAATCAACGTTTACCTGGTTTGTATTTCATTCTCACTTTAGTGCTGCCTTCTGAAACATATTAAAATAATAATTTATTAATTGTCAATCAATCAATCAATCAATCAATCAGCAGGTAGTTTGCTATCATCCAGGATACTGCATCATACAGTATACACGCATGCCACTCTCTGATGGCATTATCACATTATCATATTATCACATCCGCGTGCTCTGACACGCGCTGCTAATGATGACCCAGTAGGTGCGCAGTAATACACACAACATGCTGATATAAATTACTTTTACTGATGCGTTATCACATTTGATTACAAAGGCATATCATTTTCAAGACATATCTGTCATCTGAGATTTATATCAAGGTAAACACACACCTTCAAACAGAAATCAAATGTCAGGCGCGCATGTTACCGTAATTGTCTGTAATGTGTTACATAAATACCGAAGACAGTTACACGCAGTACGAGAGCGTAATTACCCATATGCATACGATTACAAACACTGCAGCATATATAAGATACCTCAAGGCATTCGTTAGAATATCTACATTATAGTCTCAGAGAGTGAACTAAAATCATTTAAATATAAACAATATTTAATTGAAATTATATTTAATTGGAATATAAAACATATATTTAATTGAGATATGAAATTAATTATGTTGATTGGTATTGTATTTGTATGTAACGAGCTGTAGAAATGGAAATGCTTTACTTCTCCATACATAATCATAGACTTGCTTAAATGACATAGGTGACTATTTTTAATGGGAGTAGTTGGGTGAGAACAGTGCGACATATACCACATGCATCGTCCTGCAGTACGCTTGGTAATTATACTTATTTAAAAATGACCTGTGTATGTGCTCCCTATACAATTGTGAGTTAATGTTGAATTGAATTACGCTGAATGTCTACCCAGCGAACACATTACGCTACATAATGTTAATACAACGTCAGCACGCTATCATAGGGCAGGAGGAAACCCGCAACATCCGTAGCGCTGAATGATGGCGCTGTCAGACCAATGCTGATAATTTCATTGTCATGGGAAAGGCAACGTATCCTGTCAATATGGGGTCAGAAACGTAACCCTCACGAACATTGATGCCGGACTCTCGGGACGTGATTTGAAAGTTATAATATTATTTTGTTTTTCTTCAGCATACTGACGTCATATCAATGTCTTCTACCAACCATTCCAAACATTACTGACTCGACAGTTGATTGACATCGTGTTAGTTTTTGTTCTACTCACCTATTACTTTTAAGTACACATTATTTCTGAGATGTCTGGCTTTGGAACTGACTTGGCACTCATACATCCCTTCGTCATCCAACCGGACGTGACGTATCAGTAGGTTCCAGTTCCGGTGTAGAGGTGTGTGCTCAACAATGAAACGTTTGTCGTCGACGAACGTTCGCTTGCCTATTGTCAGTGGGTTGGGATCGGAACCTTTCCTCCATATAACCTGAAACGAAATAAGATTATAGTAATAGGGTACCATGGTAGTCCAGGAGTTATATTATATGTTTGTGTACCGCCACTAACACGGAGACTGACAACTTACACTAGGTTGATTAGAAATAATGCAATGATTTATAATAAAACAATACTATGTACGATCCACTATTCTTACCCATAAGGGCAAGCATATGTCCTTTCGTAATATATTGATATTGCCCTTACGGTTAATATTACTTGACACATTTTTCTGCAATGTGATTGGGTGACCTTCAACTCTAACCTCGACGGAACTACTTTCCCATTCATAAATGCATTTGAAGTTGCTTGACCTTCAACTCTAACGTCACTACATAACAGTGCTGACAATGAAATGACATCGTAGATGCATTGTGACGTCACAGAGGTTACATCGCTCCTCAGCTTAGAATCTGATTACCTTTGATCAAAAGCCTGATGCTAGGCCTATTTAGTACTTTACAAACTTTGGGTAAGAAATAGGATACTAATCTCGCTTCAATTTCGTATCAGATGTATGCCCTCGTGCCATAATTTTGGTTTTGAGCTCGCCAAGGATCGCTCAAATCCAAAATGATGTCACTCGGGCATAGGCCTACATCTGATCACAGGACTTTGAATCACTTATAATAATATAATTATTATATACTATCTATCTATATAGTAAGAGTACTATATAGATACTCTTACTATATAGATAGATAGTATAATACGTTATTATAAGTAATTCAAAGTCATGTGATCTGATACGAAATGGAAACTCTGTTAGTATCCTATAATTATATTATGCTTTCGTCGGTAAAGTGGCGTAGTGCTGGAGCGCTAGTCGATTAGAGCGCGAGAGTTCGAATCCCGGCAATCGAAATTGTCTTCACCGACTTTGAATATTTTGAAAACATTCATGCGTTACTAGTATTACATTTGACCCCGTTAATAACACACGGAAAAATGTTAATAATAAATGGACAACTGTTAATAACGCATGGACAAATGTTAGTAACACACGGAAAATGTAATAACGCACTCATGATACTATGCTCAAAGCACACATGACAGTTACGAGAAAACAACAGACACGTGTTATAGTTGGGAGTGCTCACCCTAGAGGGATATATTATTACGAGGTATTCTCTTTGTTGCCGATACAATTTAAATAACATTTTATAATTATCTCTGTTGCAGATGTGTTACTATATACTGATGTCATTGTTGGTGGTCTCAGGTTTGTAGTATTGCATACTTTTAAACTTTAAATTAAGGTCTGCGATTAGAACCAATTTATATGATTTTACTCACATCACGACTTGTCGTGCACTTTACGATAGATATCTCAAAGCACCTTCCAACGCGAATATACAGCGACAAGTATTAACGTATATAATACTACTACCGCCGACTGGTACTGCTACACCAGGAATACTAACTGTAAGCAGTAGTTAGTGTAGTAGTCGCCATATTGCTTCCGGTGCATGGAAGCGATGCTTGTGAGTAAATATTGCAAAGGTAACTGACATTGAAACTGTAACCAACTTACCATTTGCTTAATACATGTGGCTTCATGATCAAGTAAAACTCCAAATCTTAACCCTAAACCTCTTCCACTAGTCAGAATCGAGATACAATTTTAATGTAAAACCCCAAAAGCAAAACCAAAAGTAATGCTACTGATAACACTTACATTCAGAAGCATCTCTGTCTATTTACTTCTAGGTGGAGCAGTCCCTGATATGCGTGGACAACGGTTTGTAGTGACGTACCTTGAGAGTCTTTATCAGTCTTCAGGAAGCATAAAACTGATGTTCTCGTCATCAACTGAAGCAAACGTGACTGTGACCAATTCCTTGTACAACATAAAGGCAAATGTGCTTGTACCTGCTGGAGACACCGCGACGTTAACGTTTCCCGTCGCTATTGTCCCTAATTATAGCCAATCTATGTCTATAGAAAAACGAGCACTTTACGTTGAGTCAACTTCGGATGTTTCGGTGTACGCATTCAATTTTTGTTCCTATACGTCTTCGTCTTTTGCTGTGATGCCGATAGCCGCGCTAGGGAGACGACATTATTTGGCTTCTAATGGACGCGTGTCGGGAACAGAAGTCCCTACGTTCAACGTGGCCGCCGTGGCAAACAACACGAACGTTACGATCAAGTTCCGCGTCGGCAACAGCGGTTCATGCGGAACTCCTTCCGGCGGAAATCAGTCCATAGGAGACGGAGACGTGCACAACTTTATCCTCGACGAGTTCGACGTCTTCACGGCGTACTGCGGCGGCGACGTGACGGGAACGTCAGTTGTGAGTTCGAAACCTCTGGGCGTGTTTTCGGGACACGTTGGTGGTGAGATACCAATAATGGTTGATGGGAAAGACACGTTTGCAGAGATGATGCCTCCGGTCGAAATGTACGGCCGACGGTATGTTCTTCACGGTGCATATCTGGACAGAGCAGCAGCTATTCGAGTCTTGGCCTCCGAAGACAATACAGCCCTAATCTTGTCAAACGGCGATCATCACACGCTTTCCGTGGGACAAATCCTTGATATTGACCTGATTGTTCTTGAAACAGTGTGTTTGGAAGCATCAAAGCCTGTCATGGTTCTGATGTATGGTCTAGGACTAATATTGGTTCCA
>JAVCKZ010105639.1:0-10642 GCA_034780755.1 Lepetodrilus elevatus
TTTTGACTAAGTATTATTTTATGCAGAGGGTCGACGTTCGAAAGAATGAACAGACAAGTAGGCTGAATTTGCACGTGAAGAAGAGCATCAGCACGTGCAAATCGAGCCTTTTTACCCATTTCTTCTTTCGAACGTCGCCCCTAAAGTATTGAACAAGGGAGGCCATCTATAGGCTTTGTCTGGCAGCCACTAGATATAATCTACATACCTGTTCTTTGCAACAGAAGCCACAGATGATTCTGTTGGCAAACACCATATCATGGCCCTCAGCTTTCTCCTCATGACAGATGTCACACGGGTAAATCATTCCACAACACGGAAATCTGCAATGTAACATGTGAAGAAGAAAGTCATGACATAAATATAGACTATTTAGATGCAATAGAAATCAAACTGGATACAAATTAAAACAATATTTCATGCAATTGTAAGAACAAGACCTGAGATTACTTCAAGTTCATGCTCAAAAGACGAAGTCTTGCTCAAAAACAAACTGCGGAGATATGCAACTTTTGAGTCTGAGCACATTCACTACATTGCATACCTGAACCAGCGGTAACTCTTCTTGTAGTGTTTGCAGGCTCCGTACTCTGGGAGTGGCTTCCCCTCCTGGATGCACGCATCCTTCTGCACTCTCAACTTCCTTACCGGTATCTGGTGAATCTGCTGGGGATCTGAAATACAAACAATAACTGAAATTCAGACTGAAGAAAACAGTAACTGGTGGTATTCAGAACCATGGGTGAATGAGTGAGTATGGAGTTTAACGTTGCTGCAGGAATCTTTCACCCATTTGTGACGATCATGTACCATGGGAATTAATATTTTTTTAAAGCTCTAGGGGTAAAGACCCAGCTTAAAAACTAATAAATTTGTGACATACCTGTGACAACGCCCGATGGCTGAAGTTGAGCAAAGCGAACTGATTCTGTGGCTAGCCTCATCTTCTGATGACAGTGACGACACCATGTGTCGGACACCTGCCCAGGAACGATGCCCTGCAGAAAACAATGTAGTACTACTAGTCATAGGTCCATCTTGTTCGTAATGTTACATGCAGCGATAGAAACTTATCTTTAACACTTACTGGCCTGAATAATGGTATTTACAACAAAAAAAAACATGAATTTCTACCTTTAGCATTGGGAGAAATGACCATGGCCAGGGGTACAAGCGGTAATTTCGAACACTGGCTATGTGTCATGTTGCTTACATGTAGCTTGTAATATTAATCTTTTCTTAACCAAACATGCAAAACAAATAAAGTCTATATTGAGATTTGACCATTTGATAACTGTGGCAATGAACGTGAAAGAGTACATATCAATTCATGTTTACAGATCCATGTTGATTTCTACTCTTAGGTGTTAACACCTGGGTTTTCTGGATACTAGTCCAACAATCTACTGACGTTGGCAGAGACCAGTAGGAGCAGTTTATATCAAATTTTGTTGCATTTTCCCCCTCTTCCAGCTATCAAATTGAAATAGTATATACCGGTACCATATGCTTCTTTCACAATATTTTGCCTGCATAACAAAATTGCTGATTTTACAACGTGGTACACACCTGCAACTTTGACTCTTGAGAACAGTTTAGACATCCAACAGACATAGCAGATTCCTGTAGCAAAAGGTCAAAGGCCGTACAGTTGTCAAGGACGGAGTTGAACTGATGAAGCAGAGCTGGTCGGAAGATCAGAAGCTGAGTTTCGTTGCACTTGCTGCACGGAATGGAGTTGATTCTGCCAGCAGGAGTAGTAAAATCGATGCGATTCTTGCACCGCCCGCACTGGATAACGATATGAATCTTCTCAAACAGAAGTGTAGCTGCACCCTCGCAGATTTGAAGATTCTTCAATCTCATCTCTGTTCCTTTCTTCTCTGGTTCCATGTCTACACTAACAGTAGACTTGGCTTCTTCAGAGTGGTCTTCCCTTGGTTCTTGCTGTTCATCCTCTTCATCTGTCTCCTCACTTTCATCAGCATCCTCTATATCCTCGGCATTCTCATTGTTGTCAGACGTCTGGTACTTCTTCTGCAGCTCGCTGGCTTTGATGAACTCAAATCCTGCCACTTTCGCTACCATCTCTCGCTTCATCTACAAACAGACACATTAAAGTAAAGGTTGGCATTTGGTAGAGTCATCACATATGGGTGAATGTATCGATTCCTGCATGAAAATTACGGTAAGCAACAATTCACTCCTTCACTTGGTTTAGGAAGACCGACTTTCAAATTCATGATCAATTCATGTTTATTCGTAATTCAATGACTATCATGACTATGGTATGAACAAATCAAAGATTTCCTCACATATTTTTTTTAAAAACAATATTTATTGGAAAAACTATTTCCAATACTGTCGGTAATTATTGGTCTCAGTACCAGCTCGTGCTCGCAGGTTTACTGCAACATTCAGCGCTACAGATGTTGCAGGTTTCCTACTGTCTAAAAATGAAAAACCAAGCTGTGATATACCGGTAAATGGAAGAATCTTGAAAATGGCTCTAATTTCTAAACCCCAATTTAAAAATTAAAAACTTTTTTTTTTTAATTGTATACATCCCATAGAAAAATGATAAACAAACCTGACGTAACGCTTGAGTGACGTTTGTTTCCAGGTTCTTGTCCATCCATTTGAGAAAGGGTCTGAAGACTACCTCGTACACTTCCGCCTTCTCCAGCTGGTCCGATTTCTCTGTGATCCAGTCCACCACACACACCTCCAGATACCTGCAGACCAGTAACCATGGTAACCATTATGATTAGCACTACTACTACACCAACTCAAAGATCAGGTATGATCAAAATTACTGCTGGCCCGGCCATTTCTCCCAATGCTAAAGTTATCCAAAGGGCCAGTAGAAATTCATGTTTTTTTGTAAACATTTGTTATTTGTATCATTATTCGGGCCAGTAGGTTTCCAGCGATAATTTCGAACACATTTTGGATGAAGACAGGTCACACAATTACCAATTATTCATACCAGATATCATAAGACTATATATTATAGATTGGACTTTCATGAAAAAAAGATCGTACAGAAGAAAGTAAACACTCTAGATTCTAATTCTACGGGTTTATCATTGAGAACATGTTGGACACATAACCTGGCAAACCACAATGCTGTTATTAGTTATAAAGCACAAACCTTCTGACAGTCTCTGGTAGATCTTGATCAAGTGGCAACGTCACGGTCAACATCTGAAAAACACCAATCATACACATATACCAAATCACGGCATCTTCGCTTGCTGATCAGGAAACTGTATAATGAATCATTCTAGAAATAATTATTGTTATAACATGTATAATGGTACCATAGGGCACACATATATATTACTTTAAAATACTAGTATGTAAAATAAAAATAAATTTATTTTTATTTTACATGCTTTAGATTCAGAAATCAGTAGTTGGTCAGCAATATTTTGATGAATCTACCTTTGTAGAATACTAATCATTCAGTATTGTAATACCACATTTGAAAAATAATAACTGAGATGTTTTATTTACCATGTTTACTATGATATTTTTAACATATTAATACCATAACAAAAATGTATGTTACAGCCAATGAACTGACCTGCTGTGGGTAGGCTGGAGGGATTGTGAACAGGAGATCAAACTTCTTCACATCAAACGGCTGCAAATAAAACATTGAAATTCTCATCATTGTTAACATTTGCATTTCAAGCAAGTTGTAAATGCATATGCTCTAGAAGGTGGAAAATGATTATCATTACAATCTTCTATTGCAGTGATAAGTCTCATATTAATCTAGGCCGTATTTATGGCGGGGTAGTCGGTCATTGGTACAATATCCCAGCAATGACACTATGCAGCCATTAACATAGCCAAATAATAATCATGGCAACTATAGCACAATCTTACCCAATCAGGATCACTGGGACAAAACAGGACTCTGCATTCAAAACCATCCTCACCATCTTTGATCACAGTGCAGCGGTTTCGGGGAAATCGTTTTTGCAGCTGTACAATTTCTGTCTTTCGCAGTTTGTCCAGATCCTCATCTGTAGAGGTGTTACGGTTGATGCTGATCTTCTGAATGACTGGCCTGAATGGAGGTCTATTCACTTGTAGCCTATTCGCTTGGCGTTGATCTGTTTTGTTTTTGACACCACGACCAGCAGATTCATCAGTCGCAACTTTACCATCAGTTACAACTTTACCATCAGTCGCAACTTTACCATCAGTTACAATAGATTTAGGAATATCATCATTACGATCGGTCAAATCATCCATCAAGTCCACGGGATGCCAAAAACGACATCTTTCTCCAGATTTACAGTAGCCCCTTTGGAAGTGGTGGCAAAGTTTCTTATCCTGTACCTTTGTTGTTTTCTCACGTCCTTTTTGTGGGTCTTGTGCCGAGACATTTTTAGCTTCAGTCTTTTTTCTCTGGTTAGAAGGCTGAGCACTATACTTCGGTGGTTTCTTAACATGCAGAAAGTGACACTTCGCTCCATAACGACAACGCCCTGTTCGCTCAAACCAATTACAAACTTGCTTTTCTTCTTTCTTTCTGGCATTACCATTTTCTTTATCATCATGATCTAACTCTCGTTGGTTCTTCACATCTTCCTGACACAGGGACTGGTCAGATGAAAGGACCGCTGATTTGTCTTCAGACTTGTCTTGATACTTTACTGAAGGTTGTTTATCTTTCTTATCGTGAAGAAAACGACAATGCTTTCCAAAAGCACACCACCCTTGCTTAGCAAAATAGCTGCATGTTTTCTGTTTATTGTTTCCTGAAGAAGTATCGGGCACTGGGGCTGGCAACTGGTTTTCTTGTTCTTGAAGTGTTACACTCTCATTCTTTGTCCCAGAAATATTGATGTCAAGATTGCTTCTTGATTTTATATCTGGACAAGAGGAATCTTCAGATAAATTAGACGTGTTACCATGAACATCTGATAAATCTCTTATTGTATGTTGATATTGACAAGTGTCACCGTATCTGCATAATTTTCCCCTAGAATAAAATCGGCACAATTGTTCAGGTTTACCTGACATAACCCAGTTATCAGAGGGCCCGTGTGCTTGTTGTTGGTACAGCTTTCCCTGGTGTACTCGGCACAAACCTAAATGAGATGGACTATAAATAATTATCACTGAGAATCTCAGCTGATTATCTTTATCAATAAATCTATTAAAATTTAGTCACCACAACTATTTTAAACAGTGGCTTACAAGTAGTTGGAAATAAGTCCCTGCAGTCAGAAGACTAGCACAAAGACACTAATTCAGCCCAGATATATATACCCAATCGTATGTCAGCTGACTAGTAGAACTATATTGCACAACACAGGCCAACAAAAGTAATCAACCAGCTGATCAAAACAAAAAGTTGTGAAATGTGGGAATATGCCCTACAACATCGTTCAGGATGTTACGACGCGGATACAATATAGATCCCTGAATATATGTAATATCTCTATTTTCTCCATGACAAGTTCATGCTATACTCGAATTTAATTAATGTTTTCATTTAGTTTATGTTATCCATAAATTCTTGAAATAATTATTCGCAAGCTGCTGTTTACAGAACATCTACACATATTCTTACGCCAGGTCAAGGTCATTTGGAATAAACATGGCCGCGCACATGTGCAAGTTGTTGAGGACACTGTCCAAAAGACATCTACTGCCTACAACTATTCAAACAATCAAAGATTTCCAGAAAATTAACTACACCCTTCTGCGACATTTCTGTGTCACTCCATCACTCACTAATGCAACAGAAAAGCCGCATTGTAATGTTGGAACGATTGGTCATGTTGATCATGGCAAAACAACTTTGACAGCTGCCATAACGAAAGTGCTCTCCGAACTCCCAGATAGCAAAACAAAACGTGTAAATTACGATGAGATTGACAGAGCTCCCCAAGAGAAACTCCGAGGCATAACAATAAATTCAACACACGTAGAGTTTGAGACTGAAGCGCGTCACTACGCACACACAGACTGTCCAGGACATTTGGATTATGTTAAAAACATGATCACAGGAGCTTCTCAAATGGATGCAGCCATTTTAGTAGTTGCCGCCACCGACGGAACTATGCCGCAAACTAGAGAACATTTATTACTCGCGCGTCAAATTGGAATTGAGCATATTGTGGTGTACATAAACAAAATAGATTTGGTTGACGAAGAACTTACCGAACTTGTTGAACTGGAAGTACGAGACCTGCTGACTGAGTATGGTTACAATGGAGACGCAACTCCAGTTATAGCTGGTTCAGCTTTGAAAGCTTTGGATGGGTCGGACAATAGTGTTGGTCGTGAATCCATTCTAAAGTTGCTGAACAGTATAGATCAGTTTGTGCCTACGCCAACGAGAGACACATCTGGGCCTTTCCTGATGCCTATAGAAGGAATCGTTACAGTGCCAGGGAGAGGAACAGTTGCCATTGGCACTGTCCAGCGAGGTGTCGTCAAGAAAGGGGAAGACATTGTACTATTAGGATTTGGAAATGACGTTAAGACAGCTGCCTCAGATTTGCAAGTGTTCAGGAAATCTGTGCCACGCTGTACTGCAGGAGAAAATGTTGGCATTCTCATGAGAGGCGTGAAACCAGAATTTGTCCGAAGAGGAATGTTTGTCTGCCAACCCAATTCCCTCGAACAGTGGGATTCATTTGAAGCACAAGTGTATGTGCTAACTAAAAGTGAAGGTGGCAGAATTAAACCACTAACTGATAATTACATCCAAATGATGTACTGCAACACATGGAACTGTTCTGTCCTTATCCAACTTCCTGAAGAAAAAAACTTTGTAATGGGAGGTGACACGTCTACTTGTAATTTACTGATCAGGAAACCAATGGTCATGCAAACAAAACAGAGGTTCACCATCAGAGAGAATCAAATCACAGCACTGACAGGCATTATTACAAAAAAGTTGCCTAAAATAGACTTGAAAATCGCTGGGTTTAACTATGAAAGACCAAGAATTCATTCGGTTGAAGGAAATGCTTGGTTGACAATGAGAGGAAGAGCCAAAAAATAACATTCAACATGTTAAGAATACATCGTCAAATATAGCAATTTGTGTTGTAGCTTTGTAACCACATTGCAAATTAACAATGAAAACAATTGTCTATCAATCTGCCTACTTTTAATGATGTAACCACTGACTAAGTACTGTTTGTTATAAATGTTTTATATTTTCCTGGATCATTCTTGTTTTGTATTATGATTATTACACTAATTTTAAACAGTTTTTTGAAGTGGCTGTGCTTACACGTTGGATATAATCAAATGGTATCCATTGCTACCAGTATTCAATAACCAAAACACTGATGATTATTCAGAATGCATCCTTCGAAGTTCAGGATCAGTGATTCCTTACTTGCGCTTCTAGCCATGGGTAAATGCAGGCCACTTGGACAATCGCATGTTTGTGAAAGATTCCCACAGCGATATTAAACAATAAATAAATAATAAATGGTATATGAGGATGAATAAAACAATAACAATCGGCCAATCAGAAGCTCCTCATAAATGTTGTATTAAAATTGTATACGCTAGAACAGGCCCCGAGATTATGAAACATTTCTGAGTACGTTTTTGTGTTCATTACGTTTTATGAAAAGAAATCTGAGGAGTATGAAATCGTACTCAGAAAAGTTTCGTAATCTCGGGGCAAGGTCTACGTACTGGGACTTTAAATCAAGGTTTACATAAGTTCCTGTTATAGTAAAAACATGACATATTCTCAGATTTGTACCTCGACTACAGCACAACCCTTTCGTGACATACAACTCAGGATGCATGTTTTTACTCAAATTACTTGACTTGAGTAATTTGTCTTCTATTTTACAGTTTTGTTTATAATACCTTACGATATATCACACATCATGTAAATATCGATTGCATCATACATAGTTACATACAAGTAAAACTAAGTTAGGTGATGAGATTATTTTATTGAGGTATATTTTTCAAGAACATACTGAGATAAGAAGTACAATAACAACATAATTTGTTGCTTTATACATATATTTTCAAATGAGTCTTTTTCTAAGGAGATTCGAACTCTCAAATATTATAATTGTGTGATACACTGATGAGAAGATGAGTACTAGAGTTATGCCCCTTTGTAGGGGGCGCTAACTTTGTCAATATTTAACATTGAATGACACGTTCGTCTTCGTGGATCCATCAGTTATTTTCCTAAATATTATCAACAATGACGGGTAATGGACGTGGTACGATGCGTGTTCAGGGGAGAACGCCACCGTTCATCTTAGCTGGGCTGTTGGTAGCTTTGTGTGTTCTTGGGTTTAGCTACTGGAACGTTTCGAGTGAGAGCAGTCTTCAAAGTGTACGCATATCTTCGTTGACAAGCGAAGTACAAAAACTGTCAGCACATAAACTTGAGGCGGAAAAAAGAAGTGTAGCTGAAAAGAGTCAAATGGATGTTCTACAGAAAGATTTAGAATCATTGAAACAATCAATTAAAGACAAGCAAACACAGTTAGATGCAGCACAAAATTCACTGAAGCAGAAAACAGACGAATTGGTTGGTGTTCAGTCTGAACGTGATTCTAACAAGTTGAGTGCGGTATGTGTCAGTTAGTACAGTATTTAAAACATCATTGTATGTATATTTGGTGACAGATGTTTTTTAATATTTTTATTTTTATTATTTAATAGCTCGGATTATATTATTTCGGATCATGTTATTATTACTTAACTCACATTGAATTTGCAGATGAATTATCTAATGTTGTTTCTGGACATTAGACTTTATGTTACCAGTAACCAGTATGTATAAAGTCTAGAAATAACAGCAGATGCTTCGTTAGCATTATTGCAAGTGAGAGCATCAGACCCATGAACTGCCACATGTACTGTATTATTATTATACTGGCGACGGGTTTTCGAGTGCTTAGGCGAATAACACTGCTCACCTTGTTATAAGATGCCAATGGATCTTGTTGTTATTTCCATGTTGAAGGTGAACATTAATACATTCTAGAAAGTCTTTTTAGTTTCTCAACAACCATGAACAACAAACAATTGCAAGGAATTATCAGTAATCTGATTGTGATCAATTTATTCTTGCACTGGAAAATGTATGTGATATGGTGCTTCTGTCTAAATATAAAATAAAATATGTAATATGGTAGCCCATAATGGACTAGATTTTAGAAAAATATAAAGCCATATAGATGCAGTATTGTTTGTCTGCAAACCTACTCATGAATGTAACCAGCTTTTGCAGCTTCCATTTTTTTTTTTAAATTCAGAGACCCACAATTTGCAATTAACCAAATGGCATCGGTGTCAGTTATGAAAGTGACTGATTTATTTTGATCATGTCGGGGCCATTGGGTGCATTCAACGGGGCCCATTCGACCTACAGAACTTTTCACTACATACTGTAGTAGTACAGTGGCAGTAGTAGTACTATTGAGCTATAGTACTATGTAATGTAAGAGGCTGTTTATCCAGCATACAGTACATCAGTACAGAGTTAGAAGTTCCCACTCGCCCGGCGGCTTGGTCCATTTCTCGTAATGTTAAAGGTATCCTACGGGCGAGTAGAAATTTCATGTTTTGTTATTTATGTCATTATTCGGGCGAGTACGTTTTAAAGTTCCAACCATGTCAGTACTATATATGGATGTAACCATGGTAACTTACTACTTTTCATGCGTCAGTTTATCATGTCTCAATTACACAAGAGCCATAATCCCACAAAGCAGTTGCTGCCTGGAGCCAGTATGTTATATAATCATCATAATCTGTAGAGGTGTGAGTCACACTATCAGTGGCCACTGGCTGTTGTTATCATGGTTATCAGGCCCATTGCACAACGCTCTTGTAGGCTATATTGTATGGTAAAAGCTTTCTATTGTGGCTTGAGCCCAGTTACAACTATTCAGGGTTAGAACTTAACTTTAAAACATACTTGCCCGAATAATGATATAAATGTAACAAAACATGAAATTCTTATTAGCTGGTAGGATACCTTTAACATTAGGCCGCCGGGCGAGTGGGAACTTCTATCCCTGACTATTTTGTAGCGCTACAAGAGCATCGTGCAACAGGCCTCCGCACTGGAATCATCTGGATTTGCTTTAATATTTCAGGATAATCCAGTTGCATTTATCGTTAACTGTAATTATATTTATAAAGTTTGAATCCCATCATATAATTTAAATATTTTTTTTTTTTTCCAGGATAAATGTGAATCCGATAAGACAGGAGTTACGTCAGAACTCCAAGCATTGAAAGGTAACATTTAACATATATGTACAATGAATACTTTAGTATAACACCTGAACACTTTAACATGGATCTGTAGATAGAGAAACTATATCCAAAATATGCAATAATTCTAGCGATTTGATTGGTTGAGAGGTACTCCTGAGAAAAGACGTACACTCTTGTTTGGCCATAGGTGACATAATAATTGATTTTTACATCATTGCAGCATCCTTCAACACTTACATCAATTGGAAAGACATCTGACATGAATATTGGGCAATTTGCTTTATTAAAATGTAGATCTTACAGCACAGGGTTCGACAGTAAGGATTGTCCGCCTGCCCGGGACAGGTATTATCCACAGGCGGACAAGTGAAATAGCCTAGATTAACAA
>JAVCKZ010105650.1:0-10641 GCA_034780755.1 Lepetodrilus elevatus
CCGGATTATCCAAATGTTAACTAATGATAAATGCACTGTCGCCGGTCGGGACTTTGAAATTGTGCCGGTTAACGCAGTGTACTCTGCATTAACCGGCATCTGTATAATCCATACAGATGCCGGTTAATGCAGAGTACACTGTATACAGGTGAAACACACCTCACTGGGTATTGCCTTACCTTTGAATACTCCTACTATACTGGAAAACCAAATAGAATAACTGTTCCCCTTTACGTAAATACGAAATAGTGAAGTCGGGAGGCTTAGGGTTTACACAGTGGAAGGGAGGTACATTTATATAACTAATACGCCATCTACACACACGACTGCCACCTACTAGTACTTTGGACCATCTGCGATTCTAAACTGATTGTATTATTCCACTTGACTGATTGACTTTTTATATCCAGTTTAGTCCAAAATGCCCATGAACCTGTTTGATTGTATGTCTTTATTTAGCGGAGATAGTAAAGACATACAATCAAACAGGTTCATGGGCAAACTATTTAGCGGAGATAGTAGTTTGCGAAAGATTTAGTCGTAATATTTCGTCATTCATTTGGATACGAAAGACAAACACAATTGTGAATTGCAAATGTCCAACAGACAGAAACGTATTGAAGAGATAATCCTTTATCTTATTAGCAAAATAATCTGCCATTATCATGGATTGTTACCGTAACTGAGAAGATTCACTAACCTGGATGGCCGACGATACCCTGATCCCCGGGAACGGTAGACGACACAGAGGGTAGGGAGGAAACACCGGCACCAGCATGTGATTGTTGACGAGGATATCGGTCATACCATACCTTATTTCCACCACCACCAGTAATACCCATGGATTCGCCCAGCAGGACCAGCTGCCTTCTGAAGTACACCAGAGTGGTAGCTTCCATTCTGTTCAGCGGGGGGAGGGTGGCCAGTAAATGCACTACCCTGTTGTAGTATTCGACAGCCGCCGCTCCAACGAATTCTCCATTAGCATAGAATACATCCTTCACGTTCGTCTCTATATCACTGACGACGATGCTTTTCAGCATTCTGAGAACATCAACCAATAGTGCTTTTCTTTCTGAGGATACGTGATTCTGTGAGGTGGCCGTACGTGAGACGTCCTTTGTGTGGAATGCTTTTACTTTGTGTATGATCTTAAACAGCTGACGCTGAGCTGACGTGGTCGTATACGTGGACTGCGTGTGGTTTCTAGAAGTAGCCGGTATGCTGGCTACCCATTCTCCGTGGCGGAACTGACCGGTTCGTACGTCTCTTGTGCTCTCCAACCAAAGGTTGTATTCAGGTGACTTCATATCTCCAGAATTAGTTTGACTTTTTACCGTGTTTTTGTGTCCGCCTGCAATTGAGGACTGGGGTGTTCCCTGACCACTGTTCACTATCTGTTGCTTGTCAAGGCGTTGATTGAATGATCCATCTGCCAGGACTTGGTTGTGACCAGATGCTTGGGAACCATCATATCTTACATTACTTCCGCTTCTAGAAAATGGCTGAATTATCTCATTCTGTCCTGAAGAATTGATATTATTTTTGGCTGTATACCTGTTTTGTGTTTGTCGTGTATTTGTCTGCATGGTTCGTTTGTGATTGGTATTTTGTGCAATTTGTTGTATCTCTGCATTGGCTGTACTTGAATATGCATTCTGCCCCACGCGCTGTTCATCTGTTATTGGTAGAGTTCTCGCGCTGTTCATCTGGGCCCTATCACCCTGTAGATTGCCATTCGCCTGCGATATCATCTGACTCTTTTGCATGTCGGACAGAGCTATCATTGAATATCCCCTACTAGTTCCGACTGGTCCAAATACAGGTTGTGATTGTCCATTGCTAGCACCAATAGAACCGTCTGAATGTCTCCCAGCTTCCAGGTACATCTGAAGGTCTGGATTTAAAGGCGCTTCTTTACTTAAATCCACAATGTTATTAGCAAAACTATGAACTGTCTTTGAACTGGAAACCGCTTGGTCATTCAGTCTGCTTTGATCCGCTGGAACGAACTGTGCATTTAGATTGGAAGAACTTGCTGCAGACTGACCAGGCACTGTGGCGAGGTTCCTCTCCACATTGGTTGAAGGTTGCCCATCTAGCACTGACTGTGAAGACACAGCTGTTGGATTGAATGGTTGCATGCTACTACCTTGATTGACGTCAAAGCCAGAAGTTTCTCTGTGTGTCTGTGTTGTAATGGGAATTGTGTTTGCAGTGGCGTCAAAACCAGGAATGTTTTGGCGTGTTTGTGTTCTAACTGGCATTGTGTTTCCATTGGTGTCAAAGCGAGGGATGTCTGGATATGTTTGTGTTTTAGTAGGAACTGTGTTTGAATTGATGTCAAAGCCAGGAATGGCTGGGTATGTCTGCGGTCTAGCTGGAACCGTGTTTGCAGTGATTTCAAAACCAGAAATATCTTGTCGTGTCTGTGTTGTGATGGGAATTATGTTTGCAGTGGCGTCAAAACCAGGATTGTCTGGATATGTATCTATTTTAGTAGGAACTGTGTTTGCAAACTCAGAAGGATTTGGTTGTGTTTGTGCTGTCTGGTATTGTGTTAATGGCAAATAATGTTGCTTCTTATCTGCAATTACAGGATCTCGGATTTGGCTTGGGTCATAACCAGTCATGGAATTTCTGCTCCGATGTTCCATGTTCAGGCTGTTTTGACCTGTGACGGACCCAAAGCCCGCTACAGCCTGGTGAACAGAGTTCATGACATTTGATGGATTCGGATTCTCCAAGGATAGTTGACCTATGTTCTCTCTAAATCTATTCTCTGATTTTCCAGACGCTTCAAGTGCTTTATTACCTGAAGCTCTGGCAAATGAGTCGATTCCTGTGGGTCCGCCCGCATTGTTCACATCAACAACAACTGTATTGTCAATGGCCGCCACATCCAGACGTGCTAATTGTGGCTTTGCACCTGTGATTTCTTGTAAATTGAGCTGGTTACCATTGATCTCTTGTTCTGAACCACGTTGATTAGCAAACTGACTAGTATCCGATGTTTGCATAGGACTGGTGTTCAGAGACATCAAGTTAGTTTGTCCATCACGAATTCCTCCTCTGCTACCAGGACGTGAAGGATCATGAAGTGACGTGAGCACTGAACCAGGAACTGGAATTTGAGTAGATCCTAAAGACCCACTTCCATGGTTTGCAGGAACTGATGACGCAATAGAGTGAGTTCCTACATTATTAATCCCCATTGAATCCATGCTTCCTGAAAGTCGCCCTGATAATCTGCTTTGCTCTGTAGCCTTCGAAAATTCAACCGCATGCCTCATCTGTGTGGCCGGAAGTCTGTTCAAGCGTGTAGGTCTACGTTTGAGCGCTGGTGGAATTCGTGTCTGTCTAATCCTCCCAGGCATGAGTTCTTGGCCCGCATGTCTAGTCTCGCCAATGCGATTGTCCGGGTATCCCACGCGTCCTGTAGAAGATCGTGATGTCACGCCATTTACTTGAGGGTTGTGTTGAGGCATCATATCAATGTGTTGTCCTTGCTGCATTTGAGAGGACGGAATGTGTCCTGGAGTAGACGCACCACCATCAACAAACGACTTGCTATTCTCGATCGCTGTGTTCTGATGCCCTGCTGTTTGTACTATGTTTGAAAAATCAGAATTCCTTTGAGTCTGGATATAGTTTGAAGCAGGGTCTCTTCTATTGACACTGTTCCCAATACCATGTGCCACTGTGCCATCTACTGCAGCCGTGGAGATTGGTCGAGTATCAGTTTGTCCTGTTCCACTTGCTGAAGCCGATAATCCAGTAGAACCACCTTGCGTTCCCATATGTATAGGATCAGATGTGGCAAAACCGTGTTTTCCACTCATAGTATCACCGATAGCACCCATATGACCGACTCCTTGGTCATTCACCACTGTGTTTCCTGTGCCCAGGTTCCTTCTAATGGCAGCTGGTTGTCCCTGATATGGTCCAGTATCAGCTACAGCATTCTGCATCACTCCAGTCTCTGTACCAGTGTGTGTGCCTATTCTAATGGGAGCAAAAGCATCATGGACACCTGTTCCTGTTCTAACATTGCCAACATTAGCACTGCCTGCCATTCCGAGTTGTTGGCTTGCTCCTTGAGCATTCGCTGGTGTGGTTCCTGTACCCAGGTTCCTTCTACTGTTCCATTGAGTCCTGTCACCTACAAACCTATCGTATGGTTGATTATTATGTATTGGATCTCGTACATTTGCTGCATTGTTCTGTAAACTCGTACTTGATATCTTCCCTGGTCCCGACAACACAGTCCTTGTATTACCTGCAGTGTCTGCTCTTGGGGCGTCTAAAGAAACTCCACTGCCACCACCTAAGGAACCACTGTGTGAGATGCCTCTTTGATCAGCAGTTGGTTGTCCCTGATATGGTCCAGTATGAGTTACCCCACCACTAGCTGATGCAGCATTCTGAATCACTCCAGTCTGTATATCAGTGTGCGTGCCTATACTAATGGGATCAAACGCATCATGAACACCTGTTCTTCTGAAAGCATCACCAAAATTAGCACTGCTTGAAGTCATAGCTGATCCTGACAACACCGTACCTGCATTCCCTGAAGGGTCTGCTCTTGGAACGTACACTGGAGCTCTACCGCTGTCAACGGGTTGGCCATCCCTGTTAAGTCTCTCTGAAGCAGTCCTACCACCAATGTTCTGCGGTTGTAGTGTACGTGTACGGCTAGGAAGATTAGGCTGGATGGCGCTGGTAGCTCCAGCTCTTCCTCCGTAAACCCCGAGCTGATCCTGTTGTGCATTAGGACCTGCTGCCACGGGATCACGCATTGGACCGGAAGGCTGCACACGACTTCCGCCTACAATCTGATGCTGGTTAGATATATGTTTTGAGGTTGACTGGGTATTTGGGAAAGTGTCGTTAGGATATTGATGGTTTGGGGAGAGCCGATTAGTAGGGTCTCGAGGGAAGTGATCTACAGTTGATCGGGTTAATGAGGGTCGGGATTCTAGGTACTGTCCCACGCCTTGTTTGGGGGTATACTGACCGGTTGCCGCAGGGAGCTGTCCATTTCCTGTCCCTGAAGGGTCCTGAGTTAAAGTCGTTGTTGTCGGAGTCCTCATTTCTGTCTGCTTGCCAGCAATAGCGTTGGGAGAATGTTGTTGAGGAATCATTGGATCATACATCATTGGATCCTTGTACAGCTTGGAAGACGACAGTACGCTGTTAACAGAAGGCTCGTATGGACTTGGACCAAGGGTGTTAAGAGACTGATCTGCGGCCGGTTGGTTCCCCGTCTGGTAATGCCCACCTTGTCCATTCAATCCGGAAACTATATCTTGTTGACCTACGCTTAAATAATCAATTGGTTGAGCAGTTTGCCTTCCACCTGATTGATTTGCAGTTTGCCCACTGGTTGTGTCTGTCATAAACATACCTCCCTGAGTTGCGCCACCCATGCCAAACGGAATTTCATTTCCTGACATCGCTGGCATTCCTTGACCTTGACTTGCCATTCCATGATGATCGTGTGGCTGCGTAAGTTGTGATGATATTCCTTGACCATTGTACTGCATTTGATCGGGAAGTAGCTGCTGATTTGGATCTGATGGCATGCTGCCAGCACTTTGTGGTATTTGTCCATTTGTCAGCTGGGTGTTTGATGTTGATGTAGCCAAAGGTGCCTCCAAGCCAGGCATGTATGGATCAAATACCAGATTCCCATGACCAGCTGTGCCCGATGGTCCAGAACCTGTATTCATCTGCGTACCACTTGCTGTGTTCGTTGGCAGTTGATTGCCCAGACCCATGTCATTTATTGCTGAACCTCCCATTCCCTGCAGGTCGTGCAGTCCATGCGTGGGATCTAAGTGCTGAGTGTTACCTTGACTGGCTCCTTGATGACCTCCTATTGTCTGAGTGTACGGATCGCTTGTCTGCTGACCTGGTCCATGCATTGTCTGACTACCTTGATGGGAAGCTGCATCTGCAGGATACCCCTGTCCTCCTTGTACAGCGTTGCCCGTAGACCCCTGCCCAGTACTCCCTGACATCAGATTGGTGTCTGGATAGAGTCCTTGATTATGGTGCTGCTCCATGACACCGGTTGATCCCATACCTGCGTTAGATCCTGATAAAGCATGCATTTCAAAAGCTTGTGTCGGTTGGTTTGGGATTGTTTGCTGTATGCTTCCATGTGGATTTCTATGGCCACTATTTGAACCACCTGTTGTACCCATGACTTGATCCTGAGGTAAGCCATGTATGTCGGCAGTATAAAGAGACGACATTAGGTTATCCGTAACTTGAGCATTAGCATTATTTGCTGCCCCTGTGTTTCCTGGAGTTAGAACCTGATCGAACCCAACATCGGCCATAGGGTTGGTCGGGTTAACATTTGAATTGCCAAAGGCAGCTTGATTCGCATCTGCCATAGCGCCTAATTGTCCCATTTGTCCATGACCTGTGTCGAGCATGCCTCCCTGGGTTGGACCGCTCATGCCGCCCTGATATCCGGATCCTTGCATCGACTGCATCCCCTGGCCAGTTGTGTCATGACTGTTTGTTGGTGATCCACCTGCTATACTATTTCCACCAGTATGACCAAAGCCGGCATTCTGTTGAGAATTCCCCTGCGCAGTTTCCCATCCCTGCTTGAGTCCACTTTGAGAGAAGCCTGTTTGATCCGCAACTGTTTGGCCTTGATATGGGAACATATCCTGACCTCCCTGTATGGTGTTGTGTGATGGTGTACCTGTAGAGTGTTGACTGCTTGGAGATGATATATGTTGGTTAGCTAATGATGGCATCGTAGAGTCTACTCCAGTCATAAATGGATCCTGAATTGGCTGTGAAGTGGCAGCTCCTTGTGAATGTCCAGTTAGATCTGTCATTCCTTGCACTCCACTAGTTCCAGAAATTGGATTGAATTGCTGAGCACTAACTTGGTTTGCTGCTTGTAAGACGTCTTGTGGTTGTCCATTAGCCGTATGTCCTTGTAGCATATCTTGCATAGAACTGGGTCCTGTAGGATGCATCGGCCCTGTATCACCATAAGGATTCAATGGATCTTGACCGATTCCTGACGTTGACATGATTCCATGACCCATTGCATCTACGGGCTGGCCATGTGCTCCTGTACCTGTACCTCCATGATTTGCACCAAACATGTCAACCGGAAGTCCGCTTCCTGGCATCGACATTCCTTGTCCCATTGGATCTACGCCCTGGCCTTGTGGTCCAGTGGCAGTATTCATACTCCCTTGATTTGTACCAAACATATCAACCGGAAGTCCGTTTCCTTGTCCCATTGGATCTACGCCCTGGCCTTGTGGTCCTGTGGCAGTATTCATACTCCCTTGATTTGTACCAAACATGTCAACCGGAAGTCCGTTTCCTGGCATCGCCATTCCTTGTCCCATTGGATCTACGCCCTGGCCTAGTGATCCTGTAGCGGTATTCATACCTCCTTGATTTGCACCACTCATGCCAAAGGGATGTGCGCCTCCTGGCATCGAAATTCCTTGACTCATTGGATCTACGCCTTGGCCTAGTGATCCTGTAGCAGTATTCATACCTCCTTGATTTGCACCACTCATGCCAACCGGAAGTGCGCTTCCTGGCATCAACATTCCTTGACCCATTGGATCTACGACTTGGCCTTGTGGTCCTGTGGCGGCATTCATACCTCCTTGATTTGCCCCACTCATGCCAACCGGAAGTCCGCTTCCTGGCATCGAAAGCATTCCTTGGCCAGTTTGATCTAAAATGTTCCCTCCCGTCTGCTGTCCTCCCATCGTTCTATGAACACTGTTCTGGGGAATAATGTTATTCCCAGCAATGGCGTTCGCCTGTACTGTTCTCGGGCTGAATCCTTGTGATCCCATGTATGCTGGTAATCCGTTGGACATTCCCGGACCTACTATTTGTAAGAGATCGTGTGGTGACGTCGTCGGCAGACCATGATCAATAACACCCGCTCCTTGGCCGTGAGTTCCTGAAGTCGGCTGCATAGCTCCCTGAGGAATAATTCCATTTCCAGCTATGGCGTTCGCCTGCATTGTTCCCTGGTTGAATCCGAGCGATCCCATGGCAACGGTATTTGATGGCAATCCACTGTTCATTCCCGGATCCACTATTTGTAAGAGATCATGTGGTGACGTCATCGGGATACCTTGTTGAACAACACCACCTGGCGGGAGACCTGTTTGATCGGCAGCTGTTTGGAACGGTAACATACCATGACCTCCCTGTGGTATGCCATTTTGACTGCTTGGAGTTGATGCTGATATCCCTGGAGAGAATGGATCATATATTGAGTGTCCAGACTGGTCCATCGTTGACGGCACTGCTGGACTCTGTCCGCCCGCCATAGAACCCTGTCCATTACCCAATACCTGACTGCCCTGGTGACCCCCATTGGGCATATCATATCGCGGACGTGAAAGCATTTTACTGCCTTGAGCACCAGGTTGATCTGTCGATATGTGTGTTGTAACGCTCACTGCTAGCATGCCGTGTCTTAGAAATGCCGGGCCAATACGCTGTCCTTGTCCAGTTCCAGTAGAACCTAGCGAACCTTGTCCTGGGAGAGGGAGTGTCTCAATAAATGCCTGGATAGATCCCAGTGGTCCCGTCGGCGAGTTGAGGTTAGTTCCAGTTCCTGATAGGCCAGGCTGCTGTTGAAATACATCCATTGATTGAAGACCTCCTTGTGTGTTAACATTCGAATCTGCTGGCATTGACAGCTGATTCTGAAACGGAGAACTTATATCTAGAGGTAGACCCAGGTTGCCAACTGTTGGAAGTCCACCCATAGCACCGCCATCCACCACATTCTGAGGAATCCCCTTGCTCCCAGCTATAGTGTTAACACCGCTAGTATCTGGACCCAATCCAGTTTCCCCTAACACGACTAGATGGGCTGGAAATCCGTCTGTCATAGGAACAGCGGCATTTCTGAGTCTCGACATCCTGCCTAGATTGCCACCTGTACGAGCCATTTGATTCATAGCAGGAGCTCTACTTAATCCGGCAACACCCCCTGCAGCATCCAATCGAGTCATTGGATTTTGGACATCATATTTTATCCTACGTTTGTCAACGTAGACGATGTTACGAGGTAGCAAACGAGATGTTTCCACACGTTTGACTCGCTTAGTATTCCTAGCACTGACCATACCACCATGGAAAGGACGTCGGGGTGTTTTTCTTCTATGCACTGGTTGAGAGACTCCTTTGCCATCTCCCACCCTGTGTATGTGTAGAAACACCCCGGGGCTACTCTTGATGGTGACGACTTGTTGTTGCACTGTAGGTCGACGGACTCGCTGTACCACGGGTTGACGGACTCGTTGTACCACAGGTTGACGGCGTCGCGGTGCCGCAGATTGACGGATTGGCTGTACCACGGGTTGACGGACTCGCCGTAACCCGGGTTGAAGGACTCGCTGTGCCAAAGATTTAACGTATGTGTTTCCCACGGGTTGAACGACCTTGCGCACCACGGGTTGAATGGCCTTGTGCACCACGGGTTTAACGACCTTGTGTATCACCGTTTGTGCCCGCGGAGCCACCACCATCTTGAAATCTGGAAATGAAGAAAGTGCCCGGGATATTCATCAAGCGATGTTTAAATGGTATGACTAAATGGTATGTTCTACTATGATTGTATTATTAAATATAATATTTGAAACATAATTTTCACTGAATCGTAAAATTAATGCGGAATTCAATCTGAGTAATGGAGTAATTGTTGGTCTATGCTGACAATTAGTTATACGCCTATCAATCGTGTATTCATATTCATGTGTATTCATGATCCTGGTTTAACATTAGTTATTTATAGTGTCATAACTTTTCAAGGTAATACGATTTCCAAGTCAGGTGGTGCAAATGCAATACCATATTATTATTTTATATTCGAGAGAGTGAGAGTGAAAAGGGGGAGCGAGAGAGAGAGAGCGAGAGAGAGAGAGAGAGAGAGAGCGAGAGAAAGAGAGATGAGAGCGAGAGAGAGATGAGAGAGCGAGAGAGAGATAGAGGGAGAGAGAGAGAGAGAGAGAGAGAGAGAGAGAGAGAAAGAGAGAGCGAGAAGAGAGAGCGAAAGAGAGAGAAGACATATATCTTACATTTCTTTATAGCGTATCGTCTTCCGGGTGATAACGGGGCCGGAAAGCGTCCATAAAAAAAAGGCCGTATCGGTCGACGCCGTAGATGACGTCCGAATACGGGGGGTCCGAACAATGGTCGTCGAAATAATCCGATGTTTGGTGGAATAAACATCAGAGGATGTGGTAATTTTGGCATCAAAGGGTGCATCCCTCCTCGGAACATCCCAGGATGTCGCCATCGCAACATGTTCGCCATTGGATGCATCGGAGCTCGCAACATGGGCCGAACTGTAAACATTAGACATTAAAGAGACAAGATCATACTTGCATAGGGGGAAATGGTCACTATCGGGGTTATTACATATTATGAAAGAACAATCTTTCCCCGACATGTGGTATTTTTTTCAGATTTTATAATCCTCGAGAAATATATGTTTTTCCTAACCAAATGCATGTACCCCCTCTAAAAACAATCCTTGACAGTCGTCAAGAAATCGACCTCGTCACATGCTGGTCACATGCTGGTTTACGGAGATTCCCTCCCACAATGCAAGCGGTT